>ONZH01024031.1:0-52607 GCA_900303285.1 Rhinella marina | reverse complement strand
CCTAGTTTCCTCCAAACATGACCCTTAGAATTGAAGCCAAAAAGTTTATCTTTGGTTTCATCAGACTAGAGAATCTTGGCTCTCCCAGTCTGAGAGTGCTTTAGGAACTTTTCGAAAACTTTAATGTGTCTTTGAGGCTTATTGGCATAAAGCCCGGATTGGTGGAATATTGCAGTGATGGTTGACCTTTTGGAAATTTCTCCCATCTGCCCAAAGGAACTTTGGAACTCAGTCAGAGCGACCGTTGGGATCTTACTGTCCTTTTTACTAAAGACCCTTCTCCCCTGATTACTTAGTTTGGTAGGGAAAGCCAGCTTTAGGAAGAATCCTGATTATGGAGTTCACTGTGCTCTTAAGAACTTTCAGTGCCACAAAAATATTTTGTACTCTTCTCCACATACTCCTGTCTCTGAGCTCTACAGGCATTTTTCCCTCCTCATGGCTTGGTTTTTGCTCTGCTATGCATTGTCAGCTATGAAACTTTATATAGAAAGTGATGTATCTCTCAAAATCAAGTCCAATCAACTGAAGTGGATTCCAATCAAGGGGTAGAAACATTTCAAAAATGATCTGGAGAAATGGGAGACCCCCAGAGCTAAATTTCAAGTGTCATAGTAAAGGGTCTGAATAATGATGTCCAGACCCAATTTCTAAAACTTTGTTTTCACATTTTCATTATAGGGTATTGAGTACTGTGAGTACTGATTGATGAGAAAAACAATTTTTTTAACTTTTTTTTAACAAAGTTGAAACATAAACTGTGAAAAAAATTAAACACTTTCTGAATTATATATATATATATATACATACAAAAATGTTCCTGTGCACTGCATCATAATAATGTCCTCTACAAGCTGGATCTGCCCATTCAAGTCACAATTATTCAACACAGTTGACAGTGCTTCTGTTTGCCTGGGAAAATAAGTTTATGATTTGTATGCTGAGAACCTTTCTGTGAATACATCTCCAAGACCAGAGCTCATTGAGTACAATTTAAATAAAATATCTAGATGCACTGATGCAAAAATACACTAAGGAATTCATCTTATTTGGTTCTGGTTTTCCTTGCAAAATCGCCTTGCTACATCTACTTCGAGATGTTTTCTTTAGAAACCATTAATCCATGCAAATTGATGCCGAGTTAGACATTACCCATCCATGAAACATGTCTGTGTGATCACATCAAAAATCCCCCAGGGTTTCCTACAGGACGTTTCCATGAAAACCAATTGTCAAGAGGCCAGTGAAATATCATCACACAGGTACATACTGTAATAAAACCAAGTTGACATCTCATCCAGCTATGCATGACTTTATCGGATTTATTGTAAATGTTTTCAATGTGTTCTTTTTCCAAGTGTCCCATATGAGGTAGGGATGTCATGAAGAATCTATCTATAAAATGTCACTCTAAGTTGCAACAAAAGGGTGACTGAAAGCTTTCATTTCTTATTTAGCATCATCAATGAGATGTATGCTCCTGTATACTCAACACTAAAGAAAATCTTCTTTCCTTTTAGTCCACATTTAAGGACAACACTCGGTGAAGAATAAAACAAACTCATAATGGCAGAACAAAGTAGCTAGACAGAAATAAAAGGGAACGTGTAATCAGAAAATGACCTATTGTTTAAATCACATTTTTGTGTTAATCAAGTTTTTTTGGAATTTTTTTAATTTTTTATTTGTTTTACATTCTTTATGCCACATAATCTATATTAAAAAAATAAATTTTATATATATATATATATATATATATATATATATATATGCATTTTTTTGCACTGGCCACTAGGTCTAATAATAGGTCATGCTTTCCTGATTTCCTGTTATGTGCAGGTAACTTTTCAGTAGCTATTACCATTATCACCGCAGGCAGAAATACAACGACAGATATCACCTTTGTATACATAACACAGGATCCACCATTTGCAATAGGTGATATCACAGCTTATCAGCTCCCTCCTGACCTCTGCACAGGTCACAAAGCATGCCTAGAAATCTCTCCCATAGAAGTCAATGGGGTCAGCTGCAGACCATGTGTGTATGGCCCATGTCTTAAAAGACAGAAAGTTTTAAGATTTTAGGTCTAGTGAAGGTTATAACTGCAGGTTCTTATTTTTTAATATAGGTATTTGCAAGGGCATTTTTTTCTTAAATCATCAAATATTCTTAAACATGTAATTTAAATAGGTCATTCTCTGATGACATATTCCTTTTAAAAGTTAGGGAGTTGAGTGAAGGGTATACTACAACTTCAAATAATTCATTTTAAAGGGGATGTCATTCTGATGATCTATCTCATTATGATTGGTCAGAGCTACGATCTATTAAAAATAGTGACTTGTTTTAACCAACTCCAATGTTTTAATGGGAAAATGTTCTCTTCCTGCATTCATGTGTCTCTACAACCACAATGTTTAGCAGAGCACATGGCAACGTAAGTGTTAAATTGGGAACAGTTTTAAGCAATCCTTACTTCTGATTGAAGGATACATGTTCAGATGCAAAATATTTTCCAGATCATGGCCAAATCTTTGTGTTTATGTCCCCTTATTCAAAGTCTCCTATTGCTCCTTGTTTGCAGTAGCTAGTAAAATGTGCTGAGGATTTTCTGAAGATGACTACTGGGCTGTTTACTCAAGGACTGACAACATCTTCTAGGTTTGTTTTTCCAGCTCTTAAATACTTAAGGACATTACAGGCTGAAATTCATTTGGCACAGGGCAGCTGATACATCCTGCTGAGGTAGGTGAAACCTGCAGACTCTTATAAATGATGGCAGGACTGACTGCAGCATACATCAGAATGGCAGGGGCTCACTTCGCATTGGGGATAAGACTTAATTAAGGATTAGAGCTGTCCCACACAAATACCGAGAGGCATATTAAATGGGACTTACCCCTTTCTAACACTAGGTGTCAGCACTAAACCGCCAATGAGTCGGCCTTACGCAGCTTTATCATTTAATTGGGAAGTAACAGAAGGTTCAATAGTCTTGATAAATAAGTCGTTTGCCAAAACGAACAATGAAACATTGTGTTTGAGAACAACAGCATTTCTTAAACCTTGCCAGAGTGGAAAATGCAGGACATATCCCCAAGCACTGATATCCTCTGTCTATAATTGCCATGACCCTTTACTTGATCAGTAACCTTCTAGTGGTGGACTATAAAATATGGCTTGTGCTGCACACACCACAGTGACTAGCTTCCTCCTGGAAATTGGATTCCCCCTAGTGATCACTGTATGGATGATAATAAGTGACCATGTGAATGTGAGGAGGATAATATGTGCAAGGCAGCAAAAAAAAGGCATGAACTCCTGCAATGAGGGGAAAAGAGTGGGAGAGGAAATGACAGCTATGTAAAGTAAGTCAAGGGAGGGAGAAGGAGATAGAGAGAGAGAGGAGGGAGACAGAGACTATTAGCGATGGGCGGGCGAGAATGAGGCGACTCCTGTTTTCCTGTGTGTTTGCCAGCACAAGCTCAGCTCCTTGTGTCTAAGCAATACAAGTTCATAGGCAAGCAAGGAGCCAGCCTGATTGCTACTGTCACACCATGGACCTTCCAGGTAATTGTTCTCTTCATTATTACATTTGGAGGAAACCGCTAAAGTTCAGAATGTGACTTATTAAGGATGTCCTAGACCTAGGCAGCCTCCTGGAGGCTTGAGAGATAGGGTTTTTCACAGGGGATGGATGGGTGTTAGTTTGGGACAGTGATTCTTTGGAGTTATTGATTTGCCTTCCTGGTCATGAACAGCAGAGGACATCTACTGTAACCAGCCTTTAAATCAGGTCACTGGAGCAAGGAGCTGGAAAGTTGATCAGCTAGGAGAAGGTCTGGCGTATTCCTAGATGTGTTCGTTATCTTTTATGAGACTCTTGCACACCGTTTAGGCTCATGCAAGCTGGAGTGTGCTGCTACTGACCAGGAATGTCCCATATAAAAGCTGATGTTTCCTGGCAAGCAATAGTAAGTATTGATGTATTAGACCAGGATAGGGAACACCTGAAATTTAAACAAGTTTCCTGTATTGAAAAAATAATGTACTTTGTATTTCAAGGTTCAGCACAAAAAGAAAACTGAAGAAGAGAACTGAAGCAGGAGGAGCTGTAGGAGCATCAAGAACGCCTGAGAACAAGAGCATCTTCTGGAGTGACAGCTGCCAGCTCATTGCTGTGGCAGGATGGATCTATGGGGCAATGCCGCAGGAGAGAGAAGAGCCGCGGCGAAGCCTCTAAAGTGGGAACAGGGCTTCCTGAGAGTTGCTAAAGTGCTGCTGTCCATGGTGCTGATGCTGCTGGCGCCACCTACAGTCAGCGCTCAGAATGACACAGAACCCATAGTGCTGGAAGGAAAGTGCCTGGTGGTCTGTGATTCCAACCCGTCTTCAGATGGAGCAATTACTTCGTCTCTGGGTATATCAGTGCGTTCTGGAAGTGCCAAGGTGGCTTTTTCTGCAATTAGGAACACCAACCATGAGCCCTCTGAGATGAGTAACCGCACCATGACGATATATTTTGATCAGGTATATTATATTATACCTGTTTATGTATATCTTTATAGTATTGTGATCTTGTACCGAGAGCTTATATCTTTAGACTGTGCTGTGAGTAGTTCAGACGTCCGATGCTTGTCCTGTAATTTGGCCATTAATGAATGAGTGTCCCATTGATTAGACATCTTCCATGCCATGTTCCTGTACAATCTCATGGTGCCTGGGGCACATAGCAGGTGCTGTGCAGTAGATCAGACACTGGAGAGGTGCAGAAAGCCATGACAGGCTACCCAGCCCACGATTTCAATCCTGACAAGTTGATGGCTCATCTATGTCTTTCACAAAGTTTACTTGTCTTCCACCGATGTCTCCTTTGAAATCTGCACTTTACCCCGTTCTCTTTAGGCTGAGGAGGCACGGCATAGATAAGAGCAGATCTGTTCTTGAGATATAATTTGCAGGGAAACCATTGCAGCGAATGACACCGTTATGTGAATTGTCAGTAAATGTCAGTAAATGCGGTTTCTGTAGCATTTACTTAGCAAATTTGACCTTTCCCATCTCCAGTGTCCTTTCATCTCCAAGCTTTTATGCAGCCATATTCTCCTAAATGCATGATTTCTTTTATATTAACCATGTGAAGGCATCCACACAATGCTGTATACTGCACGATCCCTTCTCTATTAAGAGGGGTAGGACATCTGATAAAAATCTATCTTTATATCCAGCTGGACAGTGGAAATAAAGTATCAGAACTATTTAATATGATGTATGAAATCTGGATCCAAGCTAAAATATAGACCTAAACCTGCATTTCAGGAAGCAATGAAAGCCCTACATTAGTTGTCTAAAGGTTTACCTGTAAGGTAAGAATTGCCCAACGCCTCCAATGTCTTCTTGTGTTTGGGCAGATAGGAAATTGAGGGTATACTATCATTTAACTTCATATTCGCAGCATTTACTCTATGATTAAGGGTCAGGAACACATGTCTCAATATAAAATAGCGGAACCCATTCCAAACCCTACAGCCGACCTGTGGTGTAGCAGAAATCTTGTAGATGTGGCTTATACTGTTCAGCTTGTGTATTGATATATGATAGCTGCTAGCCCCGATCCTGCCATCTATCACCCCTTAAATCTCTATACGCTTATTTTAGCAACTGTTACTGTAATATACAGCCAATCTGTTGCTTCACCTTGGTTTTCCACTTCATTGTAGGCCAGGAGATTGATTGACTTCTACAAAAGCTCCATGAAACCTTCCATGAGTAGCCTTCACACCAAGTGTGATTTATGAAGGCGCTAGCTGCTGTCACTGTGTTGTTATTTCACACCATAAGGTACTATGGTGATTTACAACTTATGTCTTCACCTTCTTCTAGGTGCTTGTAAATATGGGGAACCATTTTGACCTTGCATCCAGTGCTTTTGTAGCGCCAAGGAAAGGTATCTATAGCTTCAGTTTTCATGTGGTCAAAGTGTACAACAGACAGACTATCCAGGTGAGTGACTGCATGCTGTACTTGGCAGACCCCACCTTTTTATAATGTGCTACCTAGGACATAATGACAAAGTGTCCTAAATAATCGTCCTCCATTATTGAGGCCACCTACCCACCTTGATGTAAAAAAGGGGACACAGTTATAGACGTATTATTTGTATACCAAGGAATGGGGGTGGACGATACAAGAATAGATATTGCAAATGTCCTCTGATAACCCTATAGTTAAATGGCTGATGACGTGCAATAGATTATTAAGTTGATCTTATGTCTCATGACAGATTTCCATAAATGAGGCTGTTTTATCCTTTCTTTTCCCTTCCAGGTAAGTCTAATGCAGAATAACTACCCGGTAATTTCCGCCTTTGCTGGGGATCAGGATGTTACCAGAGAAGCGGCCAGTAATGGGGTGCTTCTGCACATGGAGAGAGCTGATAAAGTCCACCTAAGACTGGATAGGGGCAACCTCGTGGGAGGCTGGAAATATTCGACCTTCTCTGGCTTTTTAGTATTTCCATTATAAGGAGAGAACAAAAAAGATTGGACAGTTCATCTAACCATTAATGTGGTGGAACAAGACCTTATCTCCAACATCCCTCCCAGATTGTCTCTGTAGAAGAACAGAATTCTCTTCTAGGTAACATATTTACTATGATATTGACATTTCCTTGGGAAACTGCGCCTCTAATTAGTTTTAGACGACAGTGATCTTTAGGATAAATGAAATTATCGACCTGAGCAATTTGTACCTGTGATTGTAAAGTCAATATCGGAATTTATTGTTGGGGACCATTGACTTTTTTTTTGTGTGTTGTTCTGAGACAAATACTGGGACCCACAAGAGTTGATAGGAGGCATCACCAAGAGAAGATTCCAAATCCGTGTCCTTGCAATGCTTCTTTTAGTGTTTGTATAGCCTTAAGAAACGAATGGCTTGAGTCTCAGTAATGTATATTTTTTTGGATTTCTGGACATGACTGTGTCAAGAAGTGCTTTATACAAACAAGCGACATTTGCACGATTGGAATTACCTATTTCGTTTTGTGTTGTTTGTGTATTTCTTGATAGATATATATACATATTTTTCTTTTCAGGGTGCTGAGATGTAAATTAGGTTCATCAATACAAAAAAAGTATATAGCTGTAAAGCAAAGTAAAGCTTATCGATTAAAGCTGTATTCTTTCCAAGTCTTTGCTTGAGTGCACACTCTTTTGACTGAGGATTTCTGGAGCAGGTGGACAGCGCTTAGGCGCTCCTTTGTCATGGGTTTCCTCCACACAGAGCTGGCTAGTTCAGCACTATCGCAGTGGACCGCACACGACCAGCACTGTCCAGGGGACTGCCTTTACCTGCGACTTCTGAGAATTTCAGCACCGCCAGACTGGACAGCGCAGGAGCTTCCCCTCCCTATAATTCCTATTCCTTGGGGAGGGGTAAATCATTCCAAACCACTGGAAAGAACATCACTACTTCTTCCTGTCTGACCTAAATTCGCTAGCACTGGTGGATATGTTCAAATTATTGTCCAACATGACACCCCAAAGTGCTAGCTCCAGTGATTTGCGATCTAAAAAGATGAGCTAGGGATCAACCTTAGTCTCCTGGTGGCATGACTAAGCAGACCCTCCAAAAGTGAGGATTCAGACTCCCAGAAGTATTTGCTCCTACTAGAAGATGACAAGGCTTTACTTTATATATCCTTACAGGAGAATGTGCTCTAGATCAGTATAGCCATTTTATTAAATGGTTACAACTGCATCATCATTGTAGTGATCCTATTATACTGAATGATCCTCCTTATCCTTGTATGGAGCACAAAGAGCACCCTATGATATGACTACATAACACTTAGTAGGGGAAGAATCCTTAATATACAAAACATATATTAATGGACTTCATTTGTCATACATATTCAGAACAGCTTCATGACAGCTCATTCTCAAATCCTATGGACCACAAAGCTGAAAGCCTCTTGCATATTTTATTGTATAGATTTGGAGATCAATAAAAATGTTGTATCTATGACATTTGTTTTATACAGGATATTACTCTAAAAGCCTTTTATTTATTTTTTTGGAAGCCAGCATTGCAGGCCTTAGAACTATAGACAGGATAAACAGGAAAGGTATTTTGATTTTATCACTTCTTAACATTTATTTGATGATGTGCTAAATTCATTTAGCCTGTTACGATATTTTAATAATACGTTATAAAAATTACGTTCGCAATTTAGTGAGCTCGTTTAGAAGAACTCACGAGATTTAGCGAGTAATATTAATATATCGTCACCCTATGATTTCTAACCTCATTTTTATTATAAATGTGTTTTTTTCCCATCAAATCAGTATTTAAACAAAAAAAAATATGAAATGACCGGATGAACAATTACGCCGAATGTGCATCAGATTTTAAAACTGCTGCACATAAATGATACAATAATAGTAATATATATATATATATATATATATATATATATATATGTCAGTCATAACATCCTGATTATTTTTTTGTGAGGTATATAGCCAATAATCTTTTAATGGAAAAAGTTTTAATGTATAAACCATCATGCCGTCTTTTTCAATAATGTAAACATATTAATTATGAAATAGTAGGCTGTTTAATGAGGGAAATGAAACATGTAATGTTTTAAAAATAATATCATAAGTAAAAAAAAAACAAAAAAAAAAAACAAAAAAAACCTCATAGATATACTGCAGCAGTTAGAGTAATAATGTTACATGTACATACCCCTTTTGCTAACACAAACTACAAATAACTGTTTCCTTCTATCTATCTATCTATCTATCTATCTATCTATCTATCTATCATGTATTATATATCTATTATCTATCTCTCTATTTATTCTATATCATCTGTCTAATCTATTTATCTATCTATCTATCTATCTATCTATCTATCATTCTCCTATCTATCTATCTATCTATCCATCTATCTATCTCATATCTATTTATACATTATCTATCTACTTATCTATCTATAGGCTAATATCATTATACATATACATTTTCTAGACTGCAGCTGAATGTTGGCACAATCTCATTGTTGAAAGGTGATAAAATATTGTTTTTCTATAGAAATTCTTCCGTAACAGTTATTGCAGGCAATAATGTGATCAGTATCATCCAATCATTTATTGCAACATAAAAAAAAATCTGCTGTATTTTATTGTATTTGGTACATCTCATAGGATTCTTAGGTTCATTTTTATTTTCTAGGAAATCAACATATTTCATCTACTTTTTTAAGTAAACACTTGAAAATGTCTGACCATTTTGAAATGAGCCTATCATTTTGCTCTCAGCCTTGATCTTTTATACAGAACTCCAGATATATAATTTTGAAACAAATGGTTTATACAGACATGCAGCTAGGTGGCATCTGACAGGGCATTTACTCTAGTTTTGCTCAAGTTTCTATTTGCCTGGTTGGGGGTCATCAACAAGCCTGTCTGCCTTGGCCAGGGATTTTAGATATAAGATAGGTAGGAACTAGTCAGATGCTAGGTAGGTTGGAACTAGGCAGGTAGGTTGTTCCATGGAGAAATAACCACTGATCTTCTGTGAACGTAGGCTTGCCTGAAAACTGCGGTGCAGAAAAAAGTAGCAGATGCTCTGGACTGATGTGTCAAACTTTTGAAATATGTGGCTTTAACAGGAGGCAGTTTGTTCACCGAAGGGCTGGAGAGAAGTACAATAATGACTGTCTGCAGGAAACAGTAAAGCATTGTGGAGGTTCCTTTCAAGTTTGAGACTGCATTTGAGCAAATGGACATGTGGATTTGGCCAAGATTAATGGTGTCCTCAATGTTGAGAAATATATGCAGATACTTATCCATCACGCAGTACCATCACGGAGACGTCTGATTGTCTCTGAATTTAATCTGCAAGAGGACAACGACCTCCAAACATATAGCCCATGGCATTAACAACTATGTTCAGAGTAAAGAAGAACAAAGACTCCAGGAAGTGGTGATATAAACCCCACAGAGCTCTGATCTCAACATCATTGAGTCTGTCTTGGATTACATAAAGAGACAGAAGGATTTGAGCAGGCCTACATCCACAGACGATTTGTGGTTATTTCTCCAAGGTTGTTAGGGAGAACCTCCCTGCCACATTCCTTCAAGAACTATGTGCAAGTGTACCTAGAAGAATTAATGATAACTTGAAGGCAAAGGGTGGTCACACCAAATACTTATATGATTTAGTTTTCTTTCAATGTGCTAACTGGTAAAAATAAACTATTAACACTTCTATTTTTTGCAACATTTTTTCAACACCTGCCTAAAACTTTTGCATACTGTTTATGCAAATATATTATAAATATATATATTTATACATTTATATATGATCATTATGTAAAACTGGCATAGCAACTCATCCAGTGAGTAGCTGGTAGCTGTATCATTTAATATAGAACTTCAGGGAGATCTACTAAGTTACCTAAAGGGTGCATTCACATGATCATATGTATTTTGCGTTCCTCAAAACGCCAATCCACAAAAAAATATGGATGACGTCCACCTGATGTCCATGTTGGATCCGTTTTTATTTATTTATTTTGCGGACCCATTGTAACTATGCCTATTCGTGTCTTCAAAATGGCCAAAAATAGAACATGTTCTATATTTTTTGTGGGACACAGTATGCTTTCCACATTTTTTCTCGACACTATTGAAATGAATGGGTCAGCATCTAATCCACAAAAAATGCTGATTGGATGCGGACCAAAAATACAGTCTCATGAATGGGGTCTAACCTAGAGAGTTATTATAGTTTCATGACAAATTCAATGGAATTACTTTGGCACATTCTGGCATGTAATACAGTAGTTATTAACATAACTATTTTCTATCACATTCAAGTGACATACAGTACGTGTACTTTTTTTATATGAACTTTTCTATGCTCACTTCAGACATATATAACCTTAACCTATTTTTTACAATACTATTCTGAATCTTAATATTCTAGAATATCAGAGATTTTTTTCTTAGCTTCCCACTGCCATGGAAACCAACCATATGCTTCCTTTGGAAGAGAATCCTGTTTTGTTTCATAAAAAATAAACTGTCAAAATAGTTATACAAACACGTTCTCCTAATTTTACATTATTGTTATCTTGAAGAAACACTGTTCTATAAACTGCAATAGATTAAGACAAATCGCAATAGATTACAAAATTTACAGTCATGGTTCTGCGTTGTAATGAACCCTAACCCTGCAGGTACCCCTGCAAATAGCGGATCAGCAAAACACATCCCCTCCGTGTGTATGCCGCCATTTTTTTTAACCCTGTAGAAATGTCCTATGTCCGCAAAATGGGCTGGCAGAATGGACAAATGGATGTGGACCACACATGGTGTGCTGTCCGCATCTTTTGCAGCCCAATTGAAATGAATGGGTCCGCATTTCATCCGCAAAAAATTACAATTGGATACGGACGGAAAATATGGGGTGTTAATCAATATTCATGGTCTTTCATCAAACTTTCATTAAAAAGAACTAAAGGCTACTGTATGCAATTATTTATCCACAGGTCAATATTCCCATCCCCAGTTCTCTTCGTACGTGTAAGTGATCACAATTACTGTGTTAAACTTTGCAGTAATGTTAATTACTAATCTTTTTAATCTTGTCTTATATTTAGACAATGTAATGTACTAAGAGTGCTGCACCAAAAAACTGTAGTGACTTTACCAGTTTTGTCGGTGGTAGACAGCAAATCGATTTGTCTCATCAAGCAGAGTTCTATACTTGCAAGGAGGTGTCCTGGAAGCTGAAGATGCACGACTTTGCAGCTTGATTGACATCTCAGCCAGGCCTGACAACCTCCATCCTGCGCTGCTCCTCTACACTTGCGCTGTTATTTAGAGCAGTGGTGCAGGTGTGATCCTATCAATCAAACAGGAAGGAGAATGTCTTCAACTGCGAGGACACACCCTTGAAGTTGTAGAACTCTGGATGATGAGACAAATAGATTCGCACAAATTGATTCACTCATCACTAGCTGGTGGAGTAGGCATTTGTGCTAAATCTATGACTTAACCATTGTTATGGTGGTTTGCGCAATGCCTGGTAGTTTACATTTACTAAGGGCGGGCAGATGTTTTGTGGGTGGAACTACATTGTTAGCCAGATTTATAATTGTGACTTTCTATAAAAATAAATGTGGTGCCAGGCATGCACACCAGTTCTTTTTGGTGCAAATTGTGCCAGAATTCTGGAGTGTTTGATTAGTACATCTTCCCACTGTCTTCACAAAATATACTAAATACTGTTTGGATCCCCAAAATGTCTTTGATTTTCATGACATGTCCAATTAGTTAGTATATGAAACATTCAGGGGAAGATTTGTCATATCCTGGTGGGAGTACGCATCCGTCAGTGCGTGTGCCTCAACTGAAATCTACAGTACTCCACACCTACAAACTGGTGTAGAAGATGATAAATGAGGCGGGTCACCCTGGTCCAGCTTCCTCCCTCACCATGTGCCCTTTTTGGGAAAGAGTTGACGCTGGCAGAGAAATGCCACTTGTGCAAATATTTTTGCACAAGTGGCATTGAAAAAGTAGCAAACATGCAGCCTGTGCTTTTTTATGGCTTTGTCACGCCATAAATGTGGTGTATGGTAATGATAAATTTACATAGTAACATAGTTTGTAAGGCCGAAAAAAGACATCTGTCCATCCAGTTCAGCCTGTTTTCCTACAAGTTGATCCAGGGGAAGGCAAAAAAAAACCCTGTGAGGTAGAAGCCAATTTTCCTCACTTTAGGGGGAAAAATTCCTTCCCGACTCCAGTCAGGCAATCAGAATAACTCCCTGGATCAACGACTCATCTCTAGTAACTATAACCTGTAATATTATTACCCTCCAGAAATACATCCAGGCCCTTCTTGAACTCTTTTAGTGAACTTACCATCACCACCTCCTCAGGCATAGAGTTCCATAGTCTCACTGCTCTTACCGTAAAGAATCCTCTTCTATGTTTATGTACAAACCTTCTTTCCTCCAGATGCAGAGGAAGTCCCCTCGTCACAGTCCTCGGGATAAATAGATGATGGGAGAGATCTCTGTACTGACCTCTGATATATTTATACATAGTTATTAGATCTCCCCTCAGTCGTCTTTTTTCTAAAGTGAATAACCCTAATTTTGATAATCTTTCTGGGTACTGTAGTCCACCCATTCCAGTTATTACTTTAGTTGCCCTCCTCTGAACCCTCTCCAGCTCTGCTATGTCTGCCTTGTTCACAGGAGCCCAGAACTGTACACAGTACTCCATATGTGGTCTGACTAGTGATTTGTAAAGTGGCAGGACTATGTTCTCATCACGGGCATCTATGCCTCTTTTTATGCAACCCATTATATTATTGGCCTTGGCAGCAGCTGTCTGACACTGGTTTCTGCAGCTTAGTTTGCTGTTCACTAAAATTCCTAGGTCCTTTTCCATGTCAGAGTTACCCAATGCTTTACCATTTAGTATGTACTGGTGACTTGCATTATTCCTTCCCTTATGCATAACCTTACATTTGTCAGTGTTAAATCTCATCTGTCTTGTAATGTACTGTAGATGACAGGTTAACGTCAATTATCAGATTTATTTGTGTGAAAGGTGGAATAAAGAAGCCGAGAGGCTGCGATTTACTTGGCTTGTTAGTTTTGTTCTATATATGTAATTGCGGTACCATTATATACTGTACAACTTAGTATTATATTTAGTTAGTACGAGTGTATTAGAGCTTCAAGGTTTTTGCCTTTCTCTGACAAGGTTTGTGTTTTGCTGCATTTCTCTGACTTAGAATGTATTCTAGTAGAAAAAATGATGGGTACTATGTGTCAAGGTCTATAAAGTAACTGACATAGTTTTTTTAGCATTTGTTTTACGTTTTATGTATTTTATATTATACTTTAATGCACATAACCTGCATGCTTCATAAACTGTGGTATAAAGAAGAGTCTTGCTACGCTTTGTGAAGTAAGTTTATACCTTAAGTGATCACTCCAGGCAAAAGCTAAAAATTAATCCACTGGCCAAAGTCATGGAGTTATAAATTTCATTCACCTGAATGGTGCCATTACAGAGATGTCCTGCTGTTCCTTACTAGGCAGCAGCTAAAGCCTGTGCTTCCATAGAAGAGAAGTGCTGTCCTGAGTCACTTCAGGGTCAGTATAAGAAATAGGTGCAGACAGCTTTGCATAATGTTACATTGATGGCTACCTCCCTACAGGATACTATGAGAACTACTCTCTACAGGATACAATGATGACTACTCCCCCACAGGATACCAACAGAACAAGAATGGTAATGGGGCTTTGATAAACTTAAGAAGTAAATCTACATCAGGTTTATGTTTGCAATTACAGAAGTCAGACGTTTCCTGAACACACTGCAGCACAGATTTTGGCCCACTCCTCCATACAGATCTTCTCCAGATGTTTCAGGTTTCAGGGCTGTCGAAGGGCTACATTTCAGCTCCCTCCAAAGATTTTCGCTTAGGTTCAGGTCTGGAGACTGTCTAGGCCACTCCAGGACCTTGCAATGCTTCTTATAGAGCCACTCCTTAGTTGCCCTGGCTTTGTGTTTCGGATCATTGCCATGCTGGAAGACCCAGCACACAACCTATCTTCAATGCTGTTACTGAGGGAAGGATGTTGTTGGCCAAAATCTTCTGATACATGGCCCCATCCATCTGTACAATACGGTGCAGTCATCCTGTCCCCTTTGCAGAAAAATACCCCCAAAGTATGATGTTTCCACCCTCATGCTTCACAGTTGGGACGTATTTTTTGGGGGTTGTACTCTTATTATCCTTATTCTTCCTCCAAACACAGCGAGTGGAGTTGAGACCAAAAAAATCTATTTTGGTCTCCTCTGAACACATGACCTTCTCCCATTCCTCTTCTGGATCATCCAAATTGTCATTGTTGAACTTCAAATTTGCCAGGACATATGCTGGTTTGAGTATGGGGGCCTTGCGTGCCTTGCAGGAGCCCCAGATCGAGGAAGATTTACAGTCATCTTATTTTTCTTCCATTTTTCAATAATACCGCCAACAGTTGTCTATTGTCCTATAGCCCATCCCAGCCTTGTGCAGATCTACAATTCTACAAATTCAAATCACACCTTTTCCCAAAAATTAAAATAAGAATAAATAACAAAAACTAATAAAAGAAAATAAACATATTAGGCATTGTGTTAAAAAATGCATCCCATATGGCAAATGGCATAGCATAAAAAAATCAAAATAAGGCTACTTTCACACTAGTGTTTCTATTTTCCGGTATTGAAATCCACCATAGGGTCTCAATACCGAAAAAAGGGCTTCTGTTTTGGTCCTCAATGGAGTTCATGAAGGATCCGTCTTGGCTATGTTAAAGATAATACAACCGGATCCATTCATAACGGATGCAGATGGTTGTATTATCAGTAACAGAATCGTGTTTGCTAAAAAATGCAAGTGTGAAAGTAGCCCCACCAATTTGCTGTTTTCTCACTTCAAAACGTAATAAAAAGTGATAAAAATGTCATATACACTGCAAAAAAAAGCCCCCACACAGCTCCATAGGCATAAATATGAAAAAAAGTTATGGAGGTCAGATAATATTTTTTTATTTTTTAGTATTAAAACACAAGAAAAATTATATAACTATGCTGTCACTGCAATCAAAACTGGCCAATAGATACATGTCGGTTTTAGTGCATAAGGAATATTGTAAAATCAAAACCCATAGAACTGTGATGGAATTGCATTTTTTTTTCCAATTCCACCCCATTTGGAATTTTTTTTCTAGATTTCCACTACATCCTGTGCAAAAATAAATTGTGCCATTAGAAAGTACAAAGTCATCTTTAAAAAAATAGCCTTTATAAGGCTATGAGAATGGAAAAAATTAAAAGATTATGGCTCTGGGAACGCAGGGAGTAAAAATAAAAAATACAAAACTGGAAAACTGCCATGCCAGGAAAGGGTTAATGATGTCATGACTGATCCACATATTACTCCTAGGGAAACAATCAATCCCTGTCTATCCTGTCTATATCTAATTATAAATGTGCAGTCAATATTTGCATACATGATTTATAAGCTTTCTATATATTAAACTGTTTTATACATTTACATTCCGTGTAATCTGTGGTTCGCCAGATGTTGGGAAACTCCAAGTCCAAGCATACCATAACATTTTACTGCTCTTATTGAGTTCTGGGACCTCAACTACTGCTGAAGGGTCATAGATGTAACCATGTAAAACCTACAGTATGTGCTTATATCAGTGATATTGTATTGTCATACATGTGTGGTTTGTTCTCTATAATGAGAAAATTTGAACTATATACACAGGCAGCTTTTCATAGGAAAATCACTGTTCCAGACCTTAGAGCCTGCAGAAGACCCGAAATTGCCACAGAAAACAAATGTATCGCCTGATCTCAGCGAGGGGAAGCTGTTTGGATCCCTGGAGTGCAGCGCTCCTAAGGAAAGACCTTTCAGAAACCATAGTAACATAGTAACATAGTTTATAAGGCCGAAAAAAGACATCTGTCCATCCAATTCGGCCTGTTTTCCTATAAGTTGATCCAGAGGAAGGCAAAAAAAAAACCCCTGTGAGATAGAAGCCAATTTTCTCCACTTTAGGGGGAAAAATTCCTTTCCGACTCCAATCAGGGAATCAGAATAACTCCCTGGATCAACGACCCATCTCTAGTAACTATAACCTGTAATATTATTACCCTCCAGAAAAACATCCAGGCCCCTCTTGAACTCTTTTAGTGAACTCACCATCACCACCTACTCAGGCAGAGAGTTCCATAGTCTCACTGCTCTTACCGTAAAGAATCCTCTTCTATGTGTACAAACCTTCTTTCCTCCAGGCGCAGAGGATGTCCTCTCGTCACAGTCACAGTCCTGGGGATAAATAGATCATGGGAGAGATCTCTGTACTGACCCCTGATATATTTATACATAGTTATTAGATCTTCCCTCAGTCGTCTTTTTTCTAAAGTGAATAACCCTAATTTTGATAATCATTCTGGGTACTGTAGTTCACCCATTCCAGTTATTACTTTAGTTGCCCTCCTCTGAACCCTCTCCAGCTCTGCTATGTCTGCCTTGTTCACAGGAGCCCAGAACTCTACACAGTACTCCATGTGTGGTCTGACTAGTGATTTGTAAAGTGGCAGGACAATGGTCTCATCACTGGCATCTATGCCCCTTTTGATGCAACCCATTATCTTATTGGCCTTGGCAGCAGCTGTCTGACATTGGTTTCTACAGCTTAGTTTGCTGTTCACTCAATTCCTAGGTCCTTCTCCATGTCAGAGTTACCCAAAGTTTTACCATTCAGTATGTACTGGTGACTTGAATTATTCCTTCACATATGCATAACCTTACATTTGTCAGTGTAAAACCTCATCTGCCACTTCTCTGCCCAAGCCTCCAGTCTATCCAGTTCCATCTGTAGCAGTGTACTGTCCTCTTCCGTGCTAATTACTTTACACAGTTTAGTGTCATCTGCAAAAATTGATATTTTACTGTGCAAGCCTTCTACAAGATCATTAATAAATATATTGAAGAGAATAGGGCCCAATACTGACCATGGCCACAATTAAACTTTGGCATCTGAGGGATTAAAAGTCTATGAATGGCATTATCACCAATTCCAGACTTTACCTCCGAGTTTCTGCTCTTTTAAATAGCAGACACCTGGGGTCTAAGATGCCCATTCAGCTTCTGAGTGGGCACTATCTTTAGACTCAACATGTATTTTTGGGATATTTACTTTTTTATCTATATTATAAGGACGGTTAAGCGAATTGAGCTTTAGATCATAGATCCGAGGTCAATTAGTTAAAAAAAAACTTTGTAATGCTGTTTCCGTACAGCATTAAAACATATGTGCTCCATGAAGAAAAACTTAATCTGAAGTTGCAAATCTCGAAGTTCGATTCACTCAACCCTAATTAAAAGATATCTATATTTCATTAGACAACATTACAATATTTACTGTATAAGCTCAAAGAGATAAGCCATCCCCTAAAAAATTGACTTTACTTTACTTTAATTTTTAGCTCCAGGCTGAGTGTTTGTGTTAATATTTTTAGGCAAATTTCTTATTTTGAAGGGCTCAGTGAATTAATTCGTTGTACAGTATTTCACTGACAGTCCGAATCTACATGTAAGAAATGAAGGACTTGAAAAACAAATCCCACAAACTGTTTTTTGCCTTTTGCAATTAAGTTGAATTGCAAGCATCACTACCTGCATACAAACATAGAATATAATCACTGCAAACTAGGGATGCTTAAAAATAAAACAATAAATCTTTATTATTTATTATGCATTAAAATGAATAGAAGGGATCGGTTGTTCACTAATATATCAACACATTGGTGAATGGGAATAGCGAGTACAGAGAAGTTACAAACTAACAATGATACCCTTCATTCACGCTGTCCATTTCATGTAAAACGTGTATAAGGAAAGGTCTGGGCCGGCAAATCCAATGTGAAGCCAGTCCCCTGCCTATTTCCAATTGTGTAAGTAAAAATCAATGCTAAATAGGTAACAGTGTGAGTGAATAAGGGATACACTGAAATAGCCCTAAGAGTGCATGCTCTCATACAGCAATGTAATTCAAGAATTTACATCACAGATTATAGGCTATTCAATTGCTCGCTGTATCCTAATAACACAGCGGTTCACAGTCAGTTAATTCACAATTGGTGTTCACTCTCTTGTAACACACAAACAACTGGAACCCATTCAGACACCACACTCCATTTAGAATTATCTGCTTCTGAAGCTGCCGCTAGTAAGTCTCACTGAGTATCATATTTATTACTATGTTCTAGCCCCTCTCTGCTAATGCTCAACGCGTTTCCTAGTATCAAACTATCATCAGGAGCCTCTACAGCTTAGGCATAGCATTGATTCAACAAGTCAGTGTTAGAGCAGCATCTGAGCGTGGCGCAAGATGCTCCAGCATTTAAAGAAACCATCCCTCCCCTAATGGGCTTGGTCACACCCATCCTGGCACAAGCAGCAGGTAGGAGTGGGACACTGGGTCCTAGAACCCTCCAACTGCGCTTGAAGTCAGCTCCACTGATGGGGGACCAGATGGGGACAGACTCCCCATAGAGCAGCAAAGGGACATTTTCACCGGTAATTAATATACATGGCAGGTAGTTTGATCACTGCTAAGGGTATTAGAAGGGCAAAACATTGTTGGGGTGAGAATACATAGGTAAGTGGAACAGGATGGGCAGAACATGCGGCTCAGCGATATAACAATCGGACACCATCGACAGTATTGATATTCCACATTGGTCGCAGTCACATACAGTATATGCGTGCCTATACAAGTGAAACATTGTAGCTGGTTATGTTGTGACATTCTAGAAAGCAAGCCATTATATTGTGTTGTATATATCAGACGCAAGGAAGAATGAAACAACGTGATACAAAATATCAGCTACGATGATACAGTAGGAAACCAGGCAATATGGTGTTATGCATATAGAGCCAGTATTTAAATAATCAGCCCCTGCTGTCACATCGTAATACAGGAAAATACTGGTGACATATCAGGGCTGACCAATGGGGATTAGATGTCCGTAAAGTCTCAATTTCTGACAAGGCATTTTAATATAGTAGCTGCAAGGTGTAAATAGTGTCAACACTATAATGAGCAGGGAAATTTGTATCCTCTCCCATACACTAGGGGTCAACACTCTATAGATGATAAATGCAGGCATGGGATTCAGCCGGTTCTCTCTGGTTCTGCTGAACCATTTGTTAAAATTACAGCAGGTTCGCAGGACCGGTGAGAAGCAGAAATCCCGACCCGGCCCTGCACAGTGTTTCCTCTAGGCTGCACGGCAGCGTGGCCGCACAGCAAATTTTATGCCCCCGCTCATAAGTATTTAATGCCCGTTCAGGGCACGCCGCTCCACTCATCCCACTTTCAAAATGCCCAGTCTTCTCCTCAGGTTGAACATCATTACTTATTGTACGTACGTATGTACGTACTAGCGCTGCCACTGCTGTGTGCGGCTCAGCGGGGCGCCGCCTTTACCTTGATTGCCACACTCCTACTGTCTCCTCCTTCCCACCGCCACCGGAACAGGAGGATGAGCAGCACGCAGCAGAAGCGCAAGGGCGAGGTAAGGACTGAGGCAGCACCATCTTAGAGTGGCAGACGCAAGCCAGCCAGTGACGGAGACTAAGTTGCCCAACTTGCCCCAGCCCCCAGCCTGCTATTACTTAAAGGACGCCCTATGCAATTAAGGATGGTGTTGGTGTATAACCTGGGAATTGGGAGGCAGACGCCATCTTTGAGAGGCAGGCTGGAGTGATAATGGAGTTGCCCCCCCAGCTAGTACGTTATACACCATCATTCATTGCAGCAATATATACACTGTGGGGGGCATCATTCTACTGCTAGCAGTCTGGGGCAGTCCTCTTGTTTCGTATGTAACTATATATGTATAGCTCGTATAAGTTATACACCTTATTGTAGTTATATGGACCATGCTGCTATAACCCAGGTATCGCCTGTATTATACAGGAGAATTGCCCACTTGCCCAGGTTATACCAGCATGGTCCATAATATACAAGATGTATAACTTATACCAGCTGTACATATATAATTGTATACAGACGATACCCTAACCCAGGTTATACCAGCATGGTCCATATCACTATATACAAGAAGATGTATAACTTATACCAGATGTACTTATATAATTATATACAGGAGATACCCAGGTTATACCAGCATGGTCCATATCACTATATACAAGAAGATGTATAACTTATACCAGCTGTACAAATATAAATATATACAGAAGATACCCAGGTTATACCAGCATGGTCCATATCACTATATACAAGAAGATGTATAACTTATACCAGCTGTACATATCCAATTATATACAGGAGATACCCAGGTTATACCAGCATGGTCCATATCATTATATACAAGAAGATGTATAACTTATACCAGCTGTACATATATAATTATATACAGGAGATACCCAGGTTATACCAGCATGCTCCATACCACTATATACAAGAAGATGTATAACTTATACTAGCTGTACATATATAATTATATACAGGAGATACCCAGGTTATACCAGCTGTACATATATAATAGATGCAGTGTGTACAGATATATAGTATATACACTGCTGTATATATTATATATACCCACTGCATCTAGCTTGTCATGTGACTGTCAGCCAGGGATGTCTCGCCCACTGCATTCTAACTTTTACCGAGTATTATAATACAGCGTGTGTACGATGTATTCAGGGGCACTCAGAGGCACTATACATAAAGGGGGCACACTGAAGGGGCACTTTACACAAAGGGGCACATATAAGAGGCAAAATACATAAAGGGGGTACATATAAGAGGCACTTTTTATAAGGGGCACCAAGCATGTGGGACTAGCATTAGGGGCACTGTGTGTGGCACTATAAACAGAGGGCACAGGGCATATAACACTATATACAGAGGGCACAGAGCATGTGGCACTATATACAGAGGGCATATGGCACTGTATACAGAGGGCACAGAGTATGTGGCACTATATACAGAGGGCTCAGAGTATGTGGCACTATATACAGATGACACAGAGTATGTGGCACTACTATTGGGGATCCTGTGTGTAGCACTTATGCTGCTGTTATATTCAGGGCACAGCATGTGGCACTAAGATGAGTTTGTGTCAGTATGCAGGATGCCAATGTGTTGGTAAAGCGTTCAGCTGAAGACATCTTCTCGGCAAAATCTGCAGAGATGAATTGTGGATGGGAGATGTCATCATGGTGGCCTGAGCCAGATGGAGAAGAACTCAGGAAGAGACGTCATCTGTAAGTCACTAAATGGAAATGATTATTCTGCTACTGATTGTGTATAATGAGTGTTGTAGTGTTGTGTGGCGACAGCTGACCTGACTACTCAGATGGTATCTGTACTGAACTTTTAAAATCTGGTGCTGTATTTATGTAGAGAACTTGGTTCTGGTGATGTATTTATGTAGAGAACTTGGTTTTGGTGATGTATTTATGTAGACAACTTGGTTTTGGTCATGTATTTATGTAGAGAACTTGGTTCTGGTGCTGTATTTATATAGAGAACTTGGTTCTGGTGCTGTATTTACATAGAGAACTTGGTTCTGGTGCTGTATTTATGTAGAGAACTTGGTTCTGGTGATGTATTTATGTAGAGAACTTGATTCTGGTGCTGTATTAATGTAGAGAACTTGGTTCTGTATTTAGAGGTGTGGGCCAGCGCTTTACAAAAACTCGCAGCGCTGGTAGTTTAGCTCCTTAGGCTTTTTAAAAGTTTTATGGTATGTGTATATATGGTGTATTTATGTATGCGAACCATGTATATGGTGCATGTATATGCAAACACATGTCTTGACGCTGCGTAACCACCGTTGAGTAGGGAACCTGTTGTTAAAAATATGAATCCCACCCCTGGATAAATGTACCGTGATATCAGCACCCTAGGTGTATAATGGTGTCAACACTGTACATGGAAAAAAGTTTATCCTATCAATACATCAATACCTTGTAGCTAATAAATGTACCCAAAACTCAGCACCCTGGAATACCAGGGAAATGCAATGTGTTCTGTCATTCCATTATCGAAATGGAGGAGTGGGGGCTATTGAAATGTGACCATCGGAGAACCATCAGGGACCACCAGTCATAAGTATCTTGCGAAGGATATGTATTAATTTAGTCCATTAGGATGCACAGTTCTGAGACGAAATGTTCATTGTGCCTCCTTCTGGAGGAGACAACGATCAAAATCCCCCCCCCTCAGGAGAGGGTCTAATGACGTCAATCCCCTGGAATTTTATTGCTTTGTGGTCATGTGGACATTCAGTCACATGGTGGGCCACAGATGTATCCGTTCCATTCTTAACATCATTCAGATGTTCCCCAATTCTCCTCCTAAATTCTCTGAGGGTCTTCCCAACATATTGGGTCCCGCACATGCAGGTGATGAGGTAGACCAAGCCAGTTTATGAAGCTCCTGATGTCATAAGTGCAGCAGTGCACAATGCAGAATATCAATACTGTCGATGCTGTCCTACTGTTATATCGCTGAGCCGCATGTTCTGCCCATCCTGTTCCACTTACCTATGTATTGTATGCGCTCAGATGCTGCTCTAACACTGACTTGTTGAATCAATGCTATGCCTAAGCTGTAGAGGCTCCTGATGATAGTTTGATACTAGGAAATGCATTGAGCATTAGCAGAGAGGGGCTAGGACATAGTCATAAATATGATACTCAGTGAGACTTACTAGCGGCAGCTTCAGAAGCAAATAAATGTAAATGGAGTGTGGTGTCTGAATAGGTTCCAGTTGTTTGTGTGTTACAAGAGAGTGAACACCAATTGTGAATTAACTGACTGTGAACCGCTGTGTTATTAGGATACAGCGAGCAATTGAATAGCCCATAATCTGTGATGTAAATTCTGGGGCTTGAATTACATTGCTATATGAGAGCATGCACTCTTAGGGCTATTTCCCTTATTCACTCACACCGTCACCTATTTACTATTAATTTTTATTTACACCATTGGGAATAGGCAGTGGACTGGCTTCACATTGGATTTGCTGGCCCAGACCTTTCCTTATACAAGGTTTACATGAAATGGACAGCCTGAATGAAGGGTATCATTGTTAGTTTGATGAAGTTCCATATCAAACTTCTCTGTATTTGCTGTTCCCATTCACCAATGTGTTGATATATTAGTGAACAACTGATCCCTTCTATTCATTTTAATGCATAACTAATAAAGATGTATTGTTTTATTTTTAAGCATCCCTAGTTTGCAGTGATTATATGATTCAAGGTGATGTAAACACTCCTAAACAGGTTTAGCCAAGTGTGACTCGATCTTATACAAACATAGAAGCATGCAGACATGATCACTAGAGATGAGCGAGCACTAAAATGCTCGGGTGCTCGTTATTCGAGTCGAACTTTTCCTGATGCTCGGGTGCTCGTTTCGAATAACGAACCCCATTGAAGTCAATGGGAGACTCGAGCATTTTTTGCAGGGGACCAAGGCTCTGTCTAGGGAAGGCTGGGTGAAAACCTGGAAACCTCAGAAAATGATGGAAACACCACGGAAATGGACAAGAAACAGCAGGGGCAGCATGCATGGATGCCTCTGAGGCTGCCTAATCCCACCATTACCCCAAATTCTCAGGCAACAGCTTGGTGGTTACCCTCATGGCAATTGTGCTCACCCAGACCAAGAAAGGCGAGGCACATGCCCATCACATGTTAGGGAAGCACCCAACTAGGTGCAACGAAGGTCCATCACCGCCAATTTTCAGGGACACGGTAATGGTGACCCACTTAAAAATGCTGCCTGACAACCTGGCGGTGAACCCCTGATTGTCTGTCTTTCAATAAGATTGCAGTGTAAAGCATGGTGGTGAGCCTCAGTAATAAGATTGCAGTGTAAAGCATGGTGGTGAGCCTCAGTATGACTTTTTAGATGGAGATTGCATGTGGTCACGTACTCCCTGGAACCCCATAGTCACCCCTTCTCTGATGTGCTACCCCAGAACATTCTCTGCCCCAATTCGCAAGACCTTTTGCAGTCTCCGTGTGCTGACAGTGAGGATTTACCAGTGTTGTCTGAGGAGGTGGTGGACAATGGCGAGACACAGGTGTCGGGGGGTAAGGTAGTTGTATGGGAAGCAAGTTACAGTGGGGACTCCTTGGGGGGACTTTCTCATGATGGGACAGATTCAATTGTGTTTAGAAAGGCTGATGGGCTTCCGTCAGCACTGTGTGTATAGAACCCCATGGCCTTTCATAAAAATAGTCTGGCGAGGACCCCAAGGCAATTTTCAGGGACACGGTAATGGTGACCCACTTAATAATGCTGCCTGACAACCTGGCGGTGAACCCCTGATTGTCTGTCTTTCAATAAGATTGCAGTGTAAAACATGGTGGTGAGCCTCAGTAATAGGATTGCAGTGTAAAGCATGGTGGTGAGCCTCAGTATGACTTTTTAGATGGAGATTGCATGTGGTCACATACTCCCTGGAACCCCATAGTCACCCCTTCTCTGATGTGCTACCCCAGAACATTCTCTGTCCCAATTCGCAAAACCTTTTGCAGTCTCAGTGTGCTGACAGTGAGGATTTACCAGTGTTGTCTAAGGAGGTGGTGGACAATGGCGAGACACAGGTGTCGGGGGGTGAGGTAGTTGTATGGGAAGCAAGTTACAGTGGGGACTCCTTGGGGGGACTTTCTCATGATGGGACAGATTCACCTTGGGTGGATCAGGCACAGGAACAGATCAATTTTTTTTTGTGTTTATTTAACTTTGATTTAGCACAAATAACCACAGAGATATTTATTCGTTCTCTTTGCTGCGCAGTCTGGCGTTGGGGTTCATCACTTTGATGGCGAGCTGTGCCGCTCTCTCCACAATGGTCTTTCGGTTCTTTGAGGAGACGTTGAGGAGATCAGTGAAATTCAGTGAATGACGACGCAGGACCCCAACTTAAAAATTTAGCATCAACCGGTACAGTGGTAAATTATGAGCTTGATCAAGTGTGGCATGTGTTCTCTGTATTCTTCTCAGTTTATTACCGTATATGGCAGCTATCCGGAAAAATAGTTTGGAGAGAGAGAAAGATAGGAAAAAGACGTAAATTGTTTGGAGAGAGGGCCTGTAGGTGGACCTCCGGAAAAATTGTTTGGAGAGAGGGCCTGTAGGTGGACCTCCGGAAAAATTGTTTGGAGAGAGGGCCTGTAGGTGGACCTCCGGAAAAATTGTTTGGAGAGGGCCTGTAGGGGACCTCCGGAAAATTGTTTGGAGAGAGGGCCTGTTAGGTGGGGGCCCTCCTGAAAAATTGTGTAAAGAGTGCCAGTTGGACCTCTAAAAAATGGCGTTTTGTTTGGTCAGCGTTAGGCAAAGACGACATGGAGGAGGAGTAGGAGGAGTAGAGAAGAGGAATCGGATACATAAGTAATGTTAATCTTTAGCTGCTTTCCCCCGGAGGAGATTTGAATTCCGGTGAAATCCAGGCTTTGTTCATTTTAATAAGCGTCAGCCTGTCAGCGCTGTCAGTTGACAGGCGTGTACGCTTATCGGTGATGACGCCACCAGCTGCACTGAATACCCGCTCTAACAGCACGCTAGCGGCAGGGCAGGCCAGCACCTCCAAGGCGTACAGCGCCAGTTCAGGCCACGTGTCCAGCTTTGAAACCCAGTAGTTGTATGGAGCAGAGTGATCGCTACGGACGTTGGTATGGTCAGCTAGGTACTCCCTCACCATCTTTCTGTACAGCTCCCCCCTACTCTGCCTAGACTGGGGACAGGTGACATAAAACTGGCAAAGGCCTTGGAGAGCGTTCCCCTGCCAGTGCTGGACAAGCTGCCTGCTCGGCTCCTCCCCCCGCTACTTGGCCCACAGAACCATGCCCTCTGCCTCTAGCGGCGTTAGATGGGAAGGATTGTTTCAGCTTGTGCACCAGGGCCTGTTAATATCTATTCACTCTCATACTCCTTTCCTCTGCAGGGATGAGAGTGGAAAGGTTCTGCTTGTACCGTGGGTCCAGGAGAGTGAACACCCAGTAATCGGTGTTTGAAAAAATGCTTCTAACGCGAGGGTCACGGGATAGGCAGCCTAACATGAAGTCTGCCATGTGCGCCAGAGCTCCAACACGTAAGAATTCCCTCTCACTGGCCTGACTCTCCATTTCTTCCTCCTCCTCCAAGTCCTCCTCTTCAGCCCATACATGCTCAAGAGTTAAGGACTGAGCACTGGTACCCTCTACTGTCTCGCTGACATTCTCCTCCTCTTCCTCCTCATCCTCATCCCCCTCCTCCGATAGGCGCTGAGAAACAGACCGGAGGGTGCTCTGGCTATCAAGTGACGTATCTTCCTCCACCGTCTCTTGTGACAAGCGCAAAGCATCCGACTTCATGCTGAGCAGTGAGTTTTTCAACAGGCAAAGCAGCGGGATGGTGAGGCTGATAATGGCGGCATCGCCGCTGACCATCTGTGTTGACTCCTCAAAGTTGCTCAACACCTGGCAGATATCAGACATCCACGTCCACTCCTCATAGTAGACTTGAGGAATCTGACTGACCTGACTACCAGTTCTGGTGGAAGTTTACATCTGGCAGTCTACAATCGCTCTGCGCTGCTGGTAAACTCTGGATAACATGTTTAATGTCGAATTCCATCTCGTGGGCAGGTTGCACAACAGTCGGTGAGCGGGCAGTTGTAGGCGGCGCTGCGCTGCCCTGAGAGTGGCAGCATCTGTGGTCGACTTGCGGAAATGCGCACAGATGTGGCGCACCTTGGTGAGCAAATCAGACAGATTGGGGTATGTCTTGAGGAACCGCTGAACTATTAGATTGAACACGTGGGCCAGGCAAGGCACGTGTGTCAGTCTGCCGAGTTGCAGAGCCACCACCAGGTTACGACCATTGTCACACACAACCATGCCTGGCTTGAGGTTCAGCGGTGCCAGCCACACATCGGTCTGCGCCGTGATTCCCTGTAAAAGCTCTTGGGCGGTGTGCCTTTTGTCACCTAAGCTCAGCAGTTTGAGCACCGCCTGCTGGCGCTTACCCACGGCACTGCTGCTGCGCATAGAGCTACCGACTGAAGGCGCCGTGCCCACGGATGGTAATTTGGAGGAGGAGGTGGAGGAGGAGGAGGGGTCGGAGAAGGAGGCATAGTACGTCTGAGAGACCGTGACCGAGATAGGCCCCGCAATCCTCGGTGTGGGCAGTACATGAGCGGCCCCAGGGTCAGTCTCGGTCCCAGCCTCCACCAAGTTAACCCAATGTGCCGTCAGTGAGATATAGTGTCCCTGCCCGGCAGCACTTGTCCACTTTTCCGTGGTTAGGTGGACCTTCTCAGAAACAGCTTTGGTCAGGGCAGGGATGATGTTCTCTGACACGTACTGGTGTATGGCTGGGACGGCACATCGGGAAAAATAGTGGCGGCTGGGGACCGAATACCAAGGGGCAGCCACCACCATGAGATTGCAAAAGGCCTCGGTCTCTACCAGCCTATAGGGCAGCATCTCCGGGAGGCGCTCGTGCCGGGGTCCTGGGCAGGGGGTTGACTAGCAGAGGCAGCGAGTGACGCAGGGGGTTGACTAGCAGAGGCAGCGAGTGACAGAGGGGAAGGAGCAGTGGTGTGACCCGCAGGAGGTGGTGAACGGCCTTGGTTCCATTGAGTGGGGTGTTTAGCACTCATATACCTGCGCATGCTGGTGGTGGTTAGGCTCGTAGTGGTGGCACCCCTGCTGATCCTGGTGTGGCACAGGTTGCACACCACAGTCCGTCGGTCATCCTCACTTTCTTTAAAGAACCTCCAGACTTGCGAACATCTGGGCCTCACCATGGGAGCTTCACTACGTGAAACAGTTGCTGATGATGCACCAGCTCTGGCCCTGCTTCTCCCTCTGGCCACACCACTGCCTCTTCCAACCTATTCTGGTGCAGCACTCGCCTCCGCCTCAGAAGCACTGTCTTCACTCGGCTTATCAACCCAGCTTGGGTCAGTCACCTCGTCATCCTCCGATTCCTCAGTCTGCTCCCCCCTCGGACTTCCTGCCCTGACAACAATTTCACCACTGTCTGACAACCGTGTCTCCTCATCGTCCGAGACCTCTTTATAAACTTCTTCCACTAAGTCAACATTGTCATCATCGTCATCATCACCCACAGACTGCAACAGTTGGAAAACTTGGGCATCGGGAACGAGGTCAGCAGCAACCTAAGAATTGGTTTGTTACTCTGGGAAGGGTCCAGAAAACAGTTCCTGAGAGTATGCCGGATCGCATTCCAAATTTTCCTGGGAGGGGGCAGACTGGGGGGAAGGAGGTTGAGGTGGAGGAGCCAGAGGAGTGCTCCCTTGGGTAACGTGGGTGGACTGCGTGGAAGACTGACTGGTGGACAAATTACTTGAAGCATTGTCCACAATCCACGACATCAGCTGTTCGCACTGTTGTGGTTTCAACAATCCTCTACCACGTGTCCCTGTAAGTTGAGACATGAAGCTAAGGAGTGTAGCTCTGCGGCGTTCCCCTGCTCCCTCATCAGCAGGTACTGTCTCACCCTGCCCAGGACCACGGCCTCTGCCCCCTGCAGTAATTGAATGCCCACGCCCACGCCCTCGTCCTCGACCCTTAGCCCTGGGGTTCAACATTTTCTGTATATAAGGGTATTATATAAAAAATAAAAAATTAATGGGGCCGCTGTACTGAAACCCACAAACTTGTTCAGTCTGGTTGAATTAAGTGACGTGCAGAAAGTATCACCTGGACAGAAAATACGGATTGTAGTGAGTGCACTGAACTGTGACACACAGAATGGTTCCACGCAGCTGTGTGAAATGGATTTGTATCACTGAGCTAAAACAACAAAAAAACTATTTTTTTTATATTTTTTTTTTTAGTTTTGTCTTTTTTGGAACGTGACGTGCAGAAACTATCGTAGAGCTAACTGACACCCTGCTGACGGTGGCTATTTTGACTGCGACCCAGACAAATGTCGCACCGAGATTTTTGGGATCAAGCAATATACGTGGAAGCAAAAGACCTGGTTGTATTAAGTGACGTACAGAAAGTGTCACCTGGACAGAAAATACGGATTGTAGTGAGTGTACTGAACTGTGACACATCGAATGGTTCCACTCAGCTGTGTGAAATGGATTTGTATCACTGAGCTAAAACAACAAAACAAATATTTTTTTATATATTTTTTTTTTTTTAGTTTTGTTTTTTTGGGAACGTGACGTGCAGAAACTATCGTAGAGCTAACTGACACCCTGCTGACGGTGGCTATTTTGACTGCGACCCAGACAAATGTCGCACAGAGATTTTTGTGATCAAGCTATATACGTGGAAGCAAAAGACCTGGTTGTATTAAGTGACGTACAGAAAGTGTCACCTGGACAGAAAATACGGATTGTAGTGAGTGTACTGAACTGTGACACACAGAATGGTTCGACGCAGCTGTGTGAAATGGATTTGTATCACTGAGCTAAAACAACAAAAAAACTATTTTTTTATATATATATATTTTTTTTAGTTTTGATTTTTTTGGAACTTGACATGCAGAAACTATCGTAGAGCTAACTGACACCCTGCTGACGGTGGCTATTTTGACTGCGACCCAGACAAATGTCGCACAGAGATTTTTGTGATCAAGCTATATACGTGGAAGCAAAAGACCTGGTTGTATTAAGTGACGTACAGAAAGTGTCACCTGGACAGAAAATACGGATTGTAGTAAGTGTACTGAACTGTGACACACAGAATGGTTCCACGCAGCTGTGTGAAATGGATTTGTATCACTTATTGAAAACAACAAAAAAAACTATTTTTTTTATAAATTTTTTTTATATATATATTTTTTTTATTTTGTTTTTTTTAGAACGTGACGTGCAGAAACTATCGTAGAGCTAACTGACACCCTGCTGACGGTGGCTATTTTGACTGCGACCCAGACAAATGTCGCACAGAGATTTTTGGGATCAAGCTATATACGTGGAAGCAAAAGACCTGGTTGTATTAAGTGACGTACAGAAAGTGTCACCTGGACAGAAAATACGGATTGTAGTGAGTGTGCTGAACTGTGACACACAGAATGGTTCCATGCAGCTGTGTGAAATGGATTTGTATCACTGAGCTAAAACAACAAAAAAACTATTTTTTTTATATTTTTTTTTTTTAGTTTTGTTTTTTTGGGAACGTGACGTGCAGAAACTATCGTAGAGCTAACTGACACCCTGCTGACGGTGGCTATTTTGACTGCGACCCAGACAAATGTCGCATACAGATTTTTGGGATCAAGCTATATACATGAGAGCTAAAGACCTGGTTGTATTAAGTGACGTACAGAAAGTGTCACCTGGACAGAAAATACGGATTGTAGTGAGTGTACTGAACTGTGACACACAGAATGGTTCCACGCAGCTGTGTGAAATGGATTTGTATCACTGAGCTAAAACAACAAAAAACTATTTTTTTTATATATTTTTTTTTTAGTTTTGTTTTTTTGGGAACGTGACGTGCAGAAACTATCGTAGAGCTAACTGACACCCTGCTGATGGTGGCTATTTTGACTGCGACCCAGACAAATGTCGCACAGAGATTTTTGGGATCAAGCTATATACGTGAGAGCAAAAGACCTGGTTGTATTAAGTGACGTACAGAAAGTGTCACCTGGACAGAAAATACGGATTGTAGTGAGTGTACTGAACTGTGACACACAGAATGGTTCCACGCAGCTGTGTGAAATGGATTTTTATCACTGAGCTAAAACAACAAAAAAACTATTTTTTTTATATATTTTTTTTTGTTTTTTTTTGGGAACATGACATGCAGAAACTATCGTAGAGCTAACTGACACCCTGCTGATGGTGGCTATTTTGACTGCGACCCAGACAAATGTTGCACAGAGATTTTTGGGATCAAGCTATATACGTGAGAGCAAAAGACCTGGTTGTATTAAGTGACGTACAGAAAGTGTCACCTGGACAGAAAATACGGATTGTAGTGAGTGTACTGAACTGTGACACACAGAATGGTTCACGCAGCTGTGTGAAATGAATTTGTATCACTGATTTAAAACAACAAAAAAACTATTTTTTTATATATTTTTTTTATATATATTTTTTATTAGTTTTGTTTTTTTGGGAACGTGACGTGCAGAAACTATCGTAGAGCTAACTGACACCCTGCTGACGGTGGCTATTTTGACTGCGACCCAGACAAATGTCGCACAGAGATTTTTGGGATCAAGCTATATACGTGGAAGCAAAAGACCTGGTTGTATTAAGTGACGTACAGAAAGTGTCACCTGGACAGAAAATACGGATTGTAGTGAGTGTACTGAACTGTGACACACAGAATGGTTCCACGCAGCTGTGTGAAATGGATTTGTTTTTTTGGGAACGTGACGTGCAGAAACTATTGTAGAGCTAACTGACACCCTGCTGACGGTGGCTATTTTGACTGCGACCCAGACAAATGTTCGACAGAAAATACGGATTGTAGTGAGTGGACAGCTGAACTGTGACACACAGAATGGTTCCACACTGCTGTATGAAATGGATTTGTATCACTGAGATATAACAATAAAAAAAGGGGCTATATATGGCGATAGCTGCACTACTAGTGCCAGCCAGCCCAGCCAAGCCAGGAGACAAAAAAAAAATTCTTGTAGCCCTTGTGGGTGATTCCTGCCTAACAGAGAACTAAATGCAGGCCCTAACACTCTCCCTGAAACGCAGCAGCTCTATCCCTAACGACATCCAGACAGTATCTGAGCCGAGCACCGCAGCCAGTCACTAGTATATTCCAGGGTCACCTGATCAGGCCAGCCAACCCCTGCTATCGACATGTAAGGGCCCCACGTGATGCTGGGTGTACCGCAGAGTCTCCTGGCTTGTGATTGGCTGAGTTTATAGGCGCCAAAAATGCACGATGAGGAAGTTGCCATTTCCTTGAGCATGGCGAGATACTCGTCCGAGCAGCGAGCACTTACGAGTACCCTAATACTCGAATGAGCACCAAGCTCGGACGAGTATGCTCGCTCATCTCTAATGATCACCATTTTTATTAAAATAAGTCTAAAATTCTGTACTGATAAATTACTTACACCTCAATAGGTGTCAAGGTCACCACTGGTTGATGCTTACTGCATGCCCTTTCCACTGAAATCAATTGAGCATCAGATCTACTAATCTTGTACAATATTTCCACAATGTAAACTTAAACCAGGCAGTGTAAAGATGCACCAAATTTATCACAGTATCTTATAGCATATGATTTATTTGGTGTATCTTGCTAGAAGTCAAACTCTTTTGTTAAGGTATCTGTTAGTTGACTTTTTGTAAATGTGTGGTGTACATTGTGCACATTTTAAACCATACCCATCATTCTTGAAGCCACACCTCTTTTACTGTAAGCTACACCTCCTTGTCTAGTAGGACACAAAAAGAAAATTTATGTTTGTAAATCTACTCCAATAACTGTCTAAAAGTTCCCAAGTGATGGTTGCATGCAACAAAAAAATGTACTCTGTGGCTACGCAGAGATCAGCAGCTATGTATTAGACAAGAAAAGAACTCCAACCTCCAAGAAATATGGTCAAATGAATCAGAAATAAATTTTGAACCTTAAAATTAAATGGTATTCCAAAGCGGAGATTCATTTAAAGGCTATGACACCTTTGACATGTTTTTTTGTATTTTTGTTTTTTTATACTAAACGTTATTCCTTACAAGATTTTATTCTCCAATCTTTATTCCTTCATTCATTTCAGACCCCCTGATATTCAGTTTGCAACATGCTTCTAGTTTCAGACTTTTCTCATGTGTGCATGTGTCTCCCAGTAATACCGTACATGTTGGATGTGAAGTCTGTGTGACTAGGGTGCTTCTGTCTACTAGGTCACATGTATGGGCACAGCTTCATTTTTACAATAATGTCTCCTTCTCAAGACCAGTGAAAAACGTCTTTTCATTTGTGCTGACAGACACTGATCTTGGAGAATGTATACAGCCCATACCTCCTCAGAGTACATACTCTGATTTTGCTAAACTCATACCAAGCTTGTATGATCTCTCCCTCTTCCTACTGCAAACTGTCTTGTTTCTGCTTTTCTCTATGTACCTCCTGTGTGACTTTTCCTCCCTAAAAACTTAGATGCTGCCTTCTTCAGAATAGCAGGTATTGTGCAATGATGTCAGTATGCAAAGGTTAACACCTAGCAAAAGTAATCCACAAAGTGAACCAGCATGGCTAAGGCTCAATGGTGTGTGTGTGTGTGTGTGTGTGTGTGTGTGTGCGGAATGAAAGTTCAATCCAGCAGAAAAGCTACTGTACAGTTAAGGTGTCAAACAGTGCATTCTAGCTTACTGCCTATGGGCCTGTGTTGCTACAGACTGATCAAAATTCCAATGCTGACCCCTATCCATTGTCAACAATGGCCACAGAAATTTTAAAACTCGACCATGGAGCACTGGAAGAAGATGGCCTGGTCCGATGATTTATGTTTTCTTTCACACATGTGTATTGCTGGGTACATGTACCTTGCTTACCTGGAGAAGAGAATGCACCAGGTTGACCTACAGTGTAGGAGACAGAAACAGTGTGATGCTCTGGACAATTTTCTCCTGGGAAACCTTGGATTCTGGCATTTACTTGTATTTGATGGCTATCTGTCACCTACTGCACTTAAACATTGTTGCAGATCAAACGCACTCCTTTATTGACGTCGTAACCTAATTTCAATGGTCTATCTCAGCAGGATTCTGCACCCTGCCACACTGCAAAAAATGTTCAGAAATGGTTTGAGGAATATGAAAAAGAGTTTAAGGAGTGGCCTCCATCCATGACCTAGATTTCAATATAATCAACATTTGAGGGATGTGCTGGAAAAATAAGTCTGATGCAAGGTGGCCCTTTTTCACAACTTATGGGACTTAAAGCGGTTCTGCAACAAGATAGGTCATCAATATCTGATCGGTGGGGGTCCAACTCCCAGAATCCCCACTGATCAACTGTTTAAAGAGGAGGCGGGGCTCATACGAGCACTGCTTCCTTTCCAAGATTACACTGTGGGTTTTCTTGCTTGAAGCGGTGGCACAATGTAATTACAAGTGTTCAGCCCATTCTAGTGAATAGAACAAGAACTTGTATTTACAATGTACTGCTGAGACGACGACCTTACAACCTTTCCTGAAGATAGGTCATCAATATTTACTGGCTGCATAGCCCATTTAAGGATCTGCTGCTGTTGTATTGGTGCCAGATAACATGGCACTTTTAAGTTTACCAGGCAAATAGTCATTGTTTAGGGTCAGGCTGGAGATACATTGAGACTTTTTGTAGCTTGATTATGACGGAATCAAGTTGCACAGAGGCCCCACTGTGCAACTGATAGGACTTAAAGTATTTGGTAACATCTTGGTTCCAGATACCACAACAGGTCTTGCAGAGACCTTTGCTTGATAGTTCACAACTATTTTGCTGGCATGAGGAGTTGTAAAATATTTGGTTTTATTATGACTGATCAGTACAGATATATGAAACATGTCTCATTAATATACCCTTCCCTTCTTTCCCACCCTTAGCAGACTACAGTTCTATGACCTTCCAAACATAAAAAATCCTAGTTCTGCGCAGAAATTGCTAGTACAGAATTTTAAGCGAAAGTTAAATACCGATCCATCTAATGTATGTTTTCTTCCATTTTTCTATGTCCCACATGTATTGTGGTGTTTATTTTTAGACTTCTAGCTATGTAATAAATTATTTACTATTAAATGTAAAGGAGGTTCTGAGACTGTACAGTTATCTCCATGATCTACATAGGGATTTTAATGACTTATTTTACTCCTTGTGATGTGGAAGTGTTACTTTATTACATATTGATATTATGACTTGCATCAAAGATGATGGGCAAGCTGGACAATTACCCAGGGTCTCTTGACTCACCCATTTATTACATATTGATATTATGACTTGCATCAAAGATGATGGGCAAGCTGGACAATTACCCTGGGTCTCTTGACTCACCCATCTATAAATTTACACTGTCAACCACTGTATTTAGCTATTATACTGCAGGTCGGGCTGTCAGAATGCAAAGCACAGAGGCTTACTTCACTACTATAACTGAGCAGTAAAAATGCTGGTCTTGATGGCCGGAATGTGGACACGACAATAGATCATGAAAACTAGTGCAGACTGAATTGGAAGTGTAAACTTATAAAGAATATGGGCCCCAGCATACCAAAATCTAATATAGTAAAGAGACCCTAAAAACTGGACAATAGAACCTACAGTACCGTGACCCTCAACTCTGTAAGTTTTATTAAATACTAAAACATTAGACAAAAATCTACATAAAATATAACTTTTATTAATTCACTCGGCTAACAAAAGCAATGAAAAGATCCATAAAACATCATGAACAGTCAAAGGCACACAGAGATTAATACTACTGTAAACTCACACCAGATAAACCTCATAAAAATATATATCCTCTATAAGTGGAAGGGTCCAAGTGCAAGAGTTTTCAAAGAAGGACTAAAAGTAAGGATCAGATTAAATTACTTTTCATGTATGAGGCCTAACACTGATCCCTGGAATTTAAAACAAAGTGTCTGATTTTTTAGATTTCTAAGGGTGTAAATTCTATTTTAAATGAGTCATTAATCTCCTGCATCTATGCATCTATTTGCTAAGTGTCATCTTTTGTATTATTTTTGACCAACAAATCCTAATGGAGTTAGAGACTCTCAATGGAGTATATAGACTGTTAAAAGTTGTATTGTTTTAATTATTTGCTTGTGGTTTCTTAACGTTTATTGCATTTCAAGGTGGTGAGGATGCCAGTGAAGTTAAAAAGAATAATACCTGTCAGTACAGTTGGCCATATTCCCAACTAATTGGTGCTGGAGTCACCGCCGCAAGTCTGCCCATCTCACTTTGATTGACATCCCCCTGGCTGCTCCCTATCATCCCCTGTGCATCTGAAATCTTGTGCATGCACTGTATATCCTGTTTCACTTCTCTTCTAACCTACGGTACAGTGAGTTCATTGAAGCAGAGGTGAGATCCAAGATCCAAAGTCAATTTCGTTCCCCAACTTAGTTTTAATGCTGTATGGAGACCTGTTTAAACTGTGTATACTACACTGTATACACTTGAACATATCAGGAGAGAAGAAGGAAAATAGGATATACAGTACATGCTTCAAATTTCAAAATTTCAGACACACTGGGGATGAGATGATTCAAACAAGGGGATGTAAATGAAAGTGAGCTGGACGGGCTTGTTTCAGTGACTCCATGACTCGGCCAGTAGAAGGAGACACCATGTTGACTCCATTTTAACCTGGATCATGGAGCTGATAGCTGGTCTGAAAATATAAAAAGGGTTGAGACAATTGTAACTTTGTCCAATATCAGAGAATGATTTAAAATGAAAAATCATTATATACTCACTTTTTTTTACCTGGCACCGTTCTCTGTGCTACCAGTCTGGTCCTGATCCTGTTATTTATTTACAGACCACAGCAACGTATAGGTATGTAGCACTTGACTGCTGCAGCCAATCACAGTGCTCAGTAGAGTAAGGCATACAAGCTCTGAGGACTGTGATTAGCTGCAGCAGTCAAGTGCTGAATACAATGGGAGTTTGCCCAGACCAGTGGCCTAGACAACTGCGGCAGAGAAAAAAAAGTATCTAATGATATTTTATTTTAAAGCATTCAGTGGAATTGGTCAGTTTTATAATTACCTCGGACAACCAAAGATAATATTAAAGATAATATTCTATGCCATTCACCTGGATTATCATTAAATGCAAAAGTAATAGATGCAAGGATGGGTAGAAGGAATGTCATCTGGATGTTTTGCAGATTCTGCCCTTAAACCTCCAGGCATTTGAAGCAGAAGCTACAGTAGGATTTCCTTCTGACCTAGAGGCACTAGGTTTAAGAATATGAGAACAAGTGGAAGAACTGGATTAGGGAAAGAGAAAAAACAGACTTTAAAATAGAACACCTGTCGTTGTCTCCAGAGCAACCCTGCGCAGAGCTCTAGAGAAACTTATGAAAGACATTGTTGTCACTTACTAATTACCAGTCTTGCAGGGTTGTGATAAAATAGAATACTGGCTGATGCCACTTGATGTGTGCTCTGTCTTTCATTGAAATCTGTAAAGTTTTTACAAAGCCATAAAATTATCTGCTGTGCAACATCTAAGGCAATTTATTTTGAGAGCCTTTTTTAACACTAGAAATGGTCAGTTCTTAAATGAGTCAACAAATGCATTTATAGTGATATAAAATTTTCAATTATACCAAAGAACACATTTTATTAAAATTTCATGAAATTGATTTCATTTACAATCTCCTAATGTCTAAACTTCGAGAACATATCACACACCTGAAAACACATTATTAACCAACAGAAAAGTCGATAGTGCATTTTTTCTGGAATAACATACCATCTGTACAACACACTCTATTGATTTTCCCATTGTGATACCAGCCAACTTCTCTGCTCATTAAATTTACCCAATATTTTAGAATTTATATTATGTTTGCTAGTTTTTTCAGCACTTTCTTTTTTTGTATTTGAAGTAAGCGACTAAAAGCCACGAAAATGCACCTTTTTTTAAAATGGGTGACAATCTAAAATAAACAAACAAAAAAACAAACAAAAAAGAAACAAAAGTAAACCCCCAAATACTGTAATTGATTTAAAATAACATGTTGAATACATCTCCCTAGACAGCAGAGGCTGAAGTCAATGAGGATATGTTTTATTCCCTGATGTTTTTTCTTCAATATTTGTTATAAAGGTTGCTGGACCAATTGTAGCAGTACCACTGAGGTCAACAAGGCTATATTCACACAATAGTGAAAAAACAGGTCTGTTTTTCATGACCATTTTCCGTCTATCAGTTTTAATGACTGCTTTGCCTTGGCCATTAAAAATGGATGAATTTCAGAACCTTTTTTAACATCCCAACTGCTGCAGTGCCCTCAGTATATATAATGCCCCTTATAGTGCTCCTTGGCATCAAATAGCACCAATAGTGATCCCCAGCATAAATAATGCGCCCAATAGTGACCCCCAGTATAAATAATGCCCCCTTAGTGCCCCCAGTATAAATAATGCTCCCCATAGTGCCCCCCAGTATAAATAATGGCCCCCATAGTGACCCACAGTGTAAATAATGCCCCATAGTGCTCCAGTATAAATAATGCCCACATAGTGCTGCCACAGTATATTTTTTGATGGTTTCTAGAATAGCCCCATGGTCATGAGACGTACAGTACAAATCAGCTATTTAGTCAAGAGTAGTTTGTGGGGAGAGATACAAATGTGTCCGCCCTTACGTATTTTTAAATTTGATTATGGACTTTAATTAGGCATAAAATTATTTCATTATAATATTCTACAATAGTAAACAGGCATGACAGCCTGAAGCTCATATCACTACCACTGGATGGTCACAAATAAGGGAGAATGCATTACTCTCTTTGTGCCAGAACTAGAGATGAGTGAATAGAATCTTACTGTGCATGCACTGCTACACTTCCAGACAGTGAGGCATGAATAGTTGTTGCTCCAGAAGTGGACAGAGAGCCCATACTCTTGTATCGCTACTTGGAGCAGCAGCGCAGAAGAAAGATTGTCAGGGCTGAGCAATATGTCTGGCCCCTTCAGTCAGGCAGCATGGGCGAGTGCCTTCAGCAGCAGGGACAGAACCTCACAGGGGTAGAACTGCTTTTGATGAACTGATCGATTTGTACAAATCAATTTGCTCATCTCTTGCTAGTATTTAAATTTTGGCACATCGTTAGGCACACAAGTTAAACATGAAAATTCACTTAACCCCTTTCACCCAGTGCCATACATGTTCAGCACTAGTTGGATGTTTAAAGATTATGCCTGCAAACGCAGAAGGTGCTATAGCTGCCAGGTGCCTGCTGTTTTAAACAGCAGACATCTGGGGCTAATGTCTGCGATCATGATAACATCAATCACAGACATTCAACCCCTCAGATACCATGGTCAAATGTGACTATGGCATCTGAGAACTAAAAAACCTGGGAGAATGCAGTGCCAAACTTGCAATGGCTCCACCTAGTGGTGATTGGGGGAGCCGGATATTGTGTGTGGCAGGCTCGCTCCTCCTGAATGGTCAGCAGCTGCCACAGATATGTTCCTATGAAGACCCTGCCTGTGGCAGGACTCAATAGGAACATACAGTAATTCTCAAAGACGCCAATGCTAATGCATTGGAGTCTGTGAGAGAAGCAGTGATTAATGATTGCTTGCTGTAGTTTCCTAATGGGAACTTTTAAAGTGTTTAAAAATATAAAAAATTAAAAATATAAACATTTAAATGAATCCCCTTTACTCAAAATCAAAACAGAAAAACAATAAAAAATAAACATCATTGGCATTGCTGCGTGTACGAACATGACTGCACTATTAAAATATAAAATGGCAAATAGCAAAACTGAAAATAAAATTTAAATGATTCATTTGCCATTTTTTGGTCGCTTCACCTCCCCTCAAAATTTGAATAAAAAGTAATAAAAAAGTCCCAGTATGGCATCAAAGAAAAGTACAGATCGCTCCACAAAAAATGAGCCCTTACACAGCTCTGTACACTTACATAACTGGAAAAAAAATAATAGGGGTCAGAATATGGCGATGACAATAAAAATCAAATGTTTTATTTTTTTTCCCAGTATTAAACCACAAAAAAAAACTATATAAAGGTGGAATCACCATAATGATACTGACCAAGAGTAACAGGTAATGAAAGTAAACGGTCAGTTTTACCGCATTGGGAACGCTTTAGAAACAAAACTCATAAATGTGTTGGTATTGCACTTTTTCCAGTTCCATCCCATTTTGAATATTTTTATTTCCAGGGAGTGAAAAACAAAAACATACAAATGAAAAATCCTCTGGGGTTGAAAGGGACAAGTAATCAGTGTATTTTTTAAACTAGTGCATCTCAATGAAAACCCATGCAAGCACAGAAAGAATATGCTAACATCATGTGAATACTGCTCCGGTGGATTCAAAATCCAGGACCCTAAAAATAAAAAACTACGTTATTAACCAAAGACAAAGCTTTTATATTTTGATACATGAATGATACATACAGTATACAATTGTGGGCTTCAGAGGCTCAAGTTATATATGGTCTCAGTATACAGTCAAAACCTAAGAAGTTAAAAACAAAAAGGCAAACTGTCTTTGTATCATCATCTGTCCAAACCACAGTTCTATTTAAAGTTCTCCCAAGGGCACTTTATAATGATCCACTCCCGAGGTAACTTGGCCACTTTATCATTCTTCACTCTAATCATTTTATGTCATGGGTACAAAATGCTGGCAGAAAGCGCTTGCCAAGTATCTCCGGATAATGCACGGATTTGTTTAATTTTGCATGAATGTGTAAAGAGTTACTTCTGTTCCATTTGTTATAAATTATGTAAATGTTCTTTCAAATATCATTCACTGAATTGCATTGTATAGTTTAACTTAACCTGTGCATTGCTGTGAAGACATAATGTACTTGCAGTGATGACTTTGACTTTAGTCTGCCTTCCACAAATGTCAAATTCTTTGTCAGATGGTAGAAGCATCTTAATCTGAAATACCACAAATTTACAGCATCTTAAAGTACTCTAAAAGAACAAATTCTAATGCCAAAGGGAAACACAAGTCGAGCATGCTGAAGTGATTGCCCCTCAGCCTTGGCAATTATTGATTTCACTGCAGATTTTTTTAACAGCATTATATGTAATAATAAGACAAAACTTGAGATCCTTTGTATGTTTAGATATTTCTCAAACCAAAGAAGGAGGGTATGCAGATGAAAAGGATTATTCTTATCCTTCTGGTAAAGAGTTTCTTAACCGTTACAGAGAATACAGTAAGTTTAGATGAGATTTAAAAGTTGAAGGAAAAGCATTCTTCCCTTCACTAATTTAGCCTTATCAAAAGTACATGTCAAAGTTGAAGATATTGCTCAATTTCCCTTTCATTTATCTTCTGACCCTAGAATAAAATTAACCATACAAGGAGTCAGTTGCTACCATCTTGATTTCACATTCTTTGTCCCACTAAGGCAATGGAAAATTTGATTATCTGAGCACTTACTAAATGCTTTGCAATGCTTAGTACAGTATTTCATTTTGCCTGTGTTAAAATGACAGGCAGACTCTTAGGCCATGACTTTGGTATGACCAAAAACAAACATCCCTCTTGCAGATCTCAAGCTTTTGTCTGGCCCCAGGCTGCCAGTTGCATCTTGGAATTATGTCCCAGGGTGCCAACAGGCTGACAGAGAAATCTGAATGGTTTGGCACTGTGGCTAGCATGGGGAACATCTGTAATTAGCATTTTAGGGGTTGCTATGGCTGGCATGGGTCATGTGTGGCTGATGGTGACTAGAGATGAGCGAATCTTCCAAGATTTGGTTAGTTTCTGATTCAAGAAATTTCTCAAAAATTTCAGGTCCGAATCTTTTCATTCCAAAGTTGCTCCAATTGCCCTGGAAATTAGTATGTATCCCTTCTAGTCCTCTAAAAGACAGATTTTTTAAATAAAAAGCTCCTATCTCGTTTTGCTAACTTTTTACAAATTTTTTTTCAATTTCCCTCGCTCTGATACACCTGGTGGTGGCAGAACAGTATCCATTGCTTATGCGCTGGGTGCTGTTTTTCAAGATTTGTCCAAATTGAACCAGAAAAGATTTGGGTTCGATTTAGTGCCTAAAAAAATCAGAGATTCGGAACGGAATGGGACATTTGAAGTTAATACTCTGCGGTCTATTGTTAACTTTAATGGCTCACACTTTTCAACATTGGCAGAGATTTATTATTACTGTCAGACCAGGAGGGCAGAAGATGTTAGCCAAATTTCTCATAGTGGCTCAACCTGTATGATCTTGACAGATATGTTAGACACTTTTTGTTTCTTATATCACCTCTTGGAAGACTTATTTAGTAATAATTTCTGCATTTTGCAATTTAGTGCATTTAAGCCACACTCTCTTTTTCTAGAAACTTTTATATCTGTCCAATAAATCGGGCACAAGATATGTATGCTAGTTTGTCTGGTCTACATGGAGGCATTTTTGTGGGGTAGAAATTGTTATTAATGTTGATTTAACGTAAAGGGAATCTGTCACATTAAAAATGCAGTTTAATCTGCAAGCAGTATGTTATAGAGCAGGTGCTGCTGAGTGAATGTCCTGGATGGCTGAGTGCTTAGTGTGCTCTTTTCTGCAGAAGCAAGTGCCTTAGCCTTGGTGTATATATGTAGCCCATCTTCTTTAAACAGCCAAGTGGCCATAATTACCGTAATCTTGGTTAAAGCCTATGTACACCTTTGGGGGCAATTTTTTTTTTAATTATTGAATTGTACTCATTTTTGAACAACCCCCCCCCATCATTAAACCCCCTCAGATGCTGGCTTTCGGGGGTTAATCTCATAAAAAAGACATACCTTATCAATTTGCTCACGGAGAGGCCATTGTGGCCATCTTGATTGAAGACACCAGCATTGACATCATCACGCATGATATTTTGCACAGAATTGTCAAACAAGATGGCCAAAACAGCCTCTCTGAGAGCAAATGGATGAGTTGAGTAGGTTTTTTGCCGTCATTTGAGGAAAAAATTGAATTGTTATCATGAAGCACGAGGAAATTTGCCTTTGATTCACTCAACACTAGTGGTGGCCGTAACAATGAAAAAATGAATCAAGCCAGCAAAGGAGGCAATATGCACAATCACAATATATTTATAAGTGCCTTGTATGAAAGGGGTTATCCATGAATTTTGATTTCTTACCTATCCTCTTGATCCTCTCGAGTATTGGACCCCTGTTAGAAGAGGCCCGCACTATATGAATGTATTCAATGTCCCATAGGCTGCAATGGTAATTCATTGCAGTCTATGAGACAAGAGAACTAATGATCGCATATTGAAGTACTCTAAAGGAAATTAATATGTGAGAACAATAAAACAAAGTTTAAAAAAATAATAAAAATATATAAAATTAAAAATAATATAAAAATGTAAAAAAATTTAAATAAAACAAATTAAAATATAAAAATTCTAATCACCCCCTTTCCCCCTATTAAAAATAAACAATAAAAAATAAAGATAGTAGGCATCGCCACATTCCAGAATGACTACTATTAAAAAATAAATATATTTATTGTGGGGAGCATTGTATGTAAAAAAAAAAATAAAAAAATCAATATGGCCGTTTTTCTCATTGCTTCACCTCAAGCAAATGTTAGAGTAGCTTCCTCTACTGAAAATGAAGTTGTCAAGGTTCAAGCGATTCACCGGCCGGGGGACATCAAGCACACACAGAGTTGGTGTACAATAGAGTCTGGGTTTCCCCTTCCTCAGTGTTTATTTATACACAAATACACAAACACAAAGCCAATCAAAGATTTATGATATAGGACACTGACCAATTAGATTACAGATGACAGGGTATGATCACCTCATGTCAGGACAGAACGAGCAGGTTATGGTGGAATGTGTGGACGAGGTTTGTGTGGTCTCGCCTTTAGCCCTTGGCAACCTAAACCAGTATTGTTGCCCACCACCTCCGTCCCACACCTTATACTGGAAAGTCCTTAAGCAGTTTGGAAAAGTTTGCTTAGAGACGAGATGGAGTCAGCTACATTAATAATTGTGACAAGATGGAGTCGGTTACTTTAACAATTCCCCTCTTTTTTTACAAACTCTTAAGACATTCTATCTGTCCCTTATCCTGTCTCTTCATCATATTCTACCCCTATGATCCCAGCAGCCCCTGATGGTAGGACTCTGGAACCTCTGCAACCTTGCCCTGCCCTAGTTATTCCTTAATCTTCCTACCACTAACTGGGCGATGATAACGAGGGGTTTCTGCAATAGACACAAATATCTAGAATGTTCAGGTTCCATCCGTCACACACAGGGCGTCTTCTGTTGTTGTTCTGGGTGAAGGGAGTGGGGATGATTGGCTTGTGCATAGATTGAGTGAGCTGTAGACCTTTCAGAACTGTTTCGTTGTAATTATTTATGGGCCTCGAGGAAAACACATGGACATGATTAGGTGAGATGATTTGTTGGTAATACACAAAACACATTTTATAGAACATACAAAAATAACAATAAACAATAACAAGAAATGCCCCCTATTAAAATACACAAAACACAGAATACGTAGCAAGGCTGATGATTGCTATGAGGGTCAATGCATAGACACTAATACACACACAGAATACTTTGGGTAATGGGGCTGGGGTAAAGAATAAGGATCTGGAAAAAGTAACATCTACAGTAGTCCTCAAGTTACAATATCAATTGGTTCCAGGACGACCATTGTATGTTGAAAATATTGTATCCTGTGGCCAATGTATATTGAGGGATTACTGTACTCTGTGACATATATATGGATAAGTTCATGTTGCAGGGTGCAATAGGGAGACATCCAGTCCAGGGTTTTTTTTATTCTCTGCCACTGCCTTCTGAATCTTGAGCTTCAGCTTGGATGATATAAGGTGTGTGAGCGTGTTCTGTCTCTAATGCTCCTAGTATGTCCTGTCCTACTGCTGGGAGGTGTGTCTCTCTATCACTTTGTACAGTACAGACCAAAAGTTTGGACACACCTTCTCATTCAAAGAGTTTTCTGTATTTTTATGACTATGAAAATTGTAGATTCACACTGAAGGCATCAGAACTATGAATTAACACATGTGGAATTATATACTTAACAAAAAAGTGTGAAACAACTGAAAATATGTCTTATATTCTAGGTTCTTCAAAGTAGCCACCTTTTGCTTTGATTACTGTTTTGCACACTCTTGGCATTCTCTTGATGAGCTTCAAGCGGTAGTCACCTGAAATGGCTTTCACTTCACAGGTGTGCCCTGTCAGGTTTAATAAGTGGGATTTCTTGCCTTATAAATGGGGTTGGGACCATGAGTTGTGTTGGGCAGAATTCAGGTGGATACACAGCTGATAGTCCTACTGAATAGACTGTTAGAATTTGTATTATGGCAGGAAAAAAGCAGCTAAGTAAAGAAAAACGAGTGGCCATCATTACTTTAAGAAATGAAGGTCAGTCAGTCCGAAAAATTGGGAAAACTTTGAAAGTGTCCCCAAGTGCAGTCGCAAAAACCATCAAGCACTACAAAGAAACTGGCTCACATGAGGACCGCCCCAGAAAAGGAAGACCAAGAGTCACCTCTGCTGCAGAGGATAAGTTCATCCGAGTCACCAGCCTCAGAAATCGCAGGTTAACAGCAGCTCAGATTAGAGACCAGGTCAATGCCACACAGAGTTCTAGCAGCAGACACATCTCTACAACAACTGTTAAGAGGAGACTGTGTGCAGCAGGCCTTCATGGTAAAATAGCTGCTAGGAAACCACTGCTAAGGACAGGCAACAAGCAGAAGAGACTTGTTTGGGCTAAAGAACACAAGGAATGGACATTAGACCAGTGGAAATCTGTGCTTTGGTCTGATGAGTCCAAATTTGAGATCTTTGGTTCCAACCACCGTATCTTTGTGCGACGCAGAAAAGGTGAACGGATGGACTCTACATGCCTGGTTCCCACCGTGAAGCATGGAGGAGGAGGTGTGATGGTGTGGGGGTGCTTTGCTGGTGACACTTTTGCTGGTGACACTGGGGGATTTATTCAAAATTGAAGGCATACAGAACCAGCATGGCTACCACAGCATCTTGCAGCGGCATGCTATTCCATCCGGTTTGCGTTTAGTTGGACCATCATTTATTTATCAACAGGACAATGACCCCAAACACACCTCCAGGCTGTGTAAGGGCTATTTGACCAAGAAGGAGAGTGATGGGGTGGTACGCCAGATTACCTGGCCTCCACAGTCACCAGACCTGAACCCAATCAAGATGGTTTGGGGTGATCTGGACCGCAGAGTGAACGCAAAAGGGCCAACAAGTGCTAAGCATCTGTGGGAACTCCTTCAAGACTGTTGGAATACCATTTCAGGTGACTACCTCTTGAAGCTCATCAAGAGAATGCCAAGACTGTGCAAATCAGTAATCAAAGCAAAAGGTGGCTACTTTGAAGAACCTAGAATATAAGACATATTTTTAGTTGTTTCACACTTTTTTGTTAAGTATATAATTCCACATGTGTTAATTCATAGTCTTGATGCCTTCAGTGTGAATCTACAATTTCCATAGTCATGAAAATACAGAAAACTCTTTGAATGAGAAGGTGTGTCCAAACTTTTGGTCTGTACTGTATAGTTTACCATATCTACATACCAGTAGAGGAGCTTCTTGGACACGGTCCTTGCAGTCACCTTGATAACAGACCATGCTTATGGCCAGCCTGAGAAGACATCCACACAGACAAGCGCAAACATATACTGTCCCACCTTTGGTAGTTTAAAGCATTTCCCACCTTCCTTTAAAGCATTTATGGGTCCACGTGTCATCATGGGGTAGAGGGCTCAGGGCAGGCAAAGTTTGTTCTCTACTACCGAGTTTTATTATTGCCTCTTCTCAGCCCCTTTTCCCTTCCATCCCCTCATTTTCTCATTGGAAGCCTAGTTGTGCATTTGGGCCAGCAATGACTTATCCACCTTCCCTATTGCTGCTGTAAAGTGGCACTCTGCCATTACGGGAAGGGGAAGTAGAGCGGCAGCCTTTGATGCTTCATCAGCCCTGCAGTTTTCCCTTGCTTCTGCAGAGGTATCCTTCTTGTTACACTTTGATAACAGCAACCTTTGTTGGCAACTGCAAGGCCCTGAACAATTGGGCTTTCTTCGGTGTTAACCTGAGGATTCAGCAAAGTTTCTACTTTTCCAAATGGGTTGATAATCATGTGCTATGCCAAAAACATACCTGGAGTCAATGAATGTTAGTGACCTGTCCTTCCGCCATCATACACGCTGCAGTGAGAGCCTTCAACTCCACCGCCTGTGCTGACATCTCAGGGGGAAGTGGTTCTTGGAGCAGTACTTCATGTAAGGTGGTGACAGCAAATCCTGTCAGTGGTTCTCCTTCAGGGTAGTACTGGGATCTACATAAAGCTCAAGATATGCATTAGGTATTAGACTATCTGTCACATTGCCCAGTTCTTTAGTTTCTGGTTTCATTTGTTCAAAACAGTGATGTATGTCATCTGAGTCACTAAATGGGCACAATTCTCGTGGTGCCCCCCTCTTCCGACTCCTATAGCACCCCAGTTGTACATCTCATTTGTACATCTCTGCCCTCGTCATACTTGTTTTCTATTCGCTCTGCCCATTTTTCACTCCCCTCTTCTGGACCTAGTGAAAGTAATGTAGCTGTGTTCAGAATTGCTCAGCACTGATAGTTATATTTGGAGGGGTGAGAAAGGCTACTTCATATTCAGTGAGTCCTGCAGCCGACAGATATTTGGTGCTAGCCTGGGAGAGTATGTCCCTTCTTATATTTGCAACTATTACAGAAGGATGGGTGTGTGGGGGGTGGGGAAAGCCTGGAAGATGCAGGGCGGCAGGCATGGCAGATTGGGATACCTCTGAATAGCTGGGAGATAGTAAGGGGGGGAGGGTTAGATTGGAACAATTGGCTCTCAGGACAGGCTATTGTAGCTGATCGGTGGCTGTGGTGTGACAGTGACTGGAAGAAGTTATATAATGGGAGCAGAAGGACACGGCGGCGCATGTGGTTGAACTGCGATTATTTGGGGAAGGTTAATGGGACTCCCAGGCTGCGGCGAGGTGCTCATCATCAGAGTCTTACTACTCTACCACATACATTACCTCTCCTATACCTTCTTACCCCTTCTACTCTTCGCTTATTCAGACACCTCTAGCAATGCTTTCACCTTTATCCTTCACATTTTTTCTTTTTCTATCCTTTCCTTTCTTTCTACTGGAACCCTCACAATTTATCCAAACACCTGGTCATTTTCACCTCTTTATCACCTCCTTTATACCTTCCACTGCCAATCCTCCCTTAAGATCCATAGCTTTTACTCCCTTGGACCCACTTACCTGCAGTTCACCCACCTGAGTCTTTTTGCTATTACTTAAGTTCCCTCACAAAAATCCTTAAGCAGTTTGGAAAAGTTTGCTTAGAGACGAGATGGAGTCAGCTACATTAATAATTGTGACAAGATGGAGTCGGTTACTTTAACACAAAAAAACTGGTTAAAAAAATGAGCCATTACACAGCTCCATAGATAGTAAATATAAATAAGTTATGTGGGTCAGAATATGGTAATGTAAAAAAAACCAAAAACATAGTTTTGCCAAAGAAGAAAAATGACATACTGTAAATATGGTATCTGTAATTGTACTGACAAGAAGAATGAAAGGAAAAAGGTTTGCTTCACTGCTTATGAACACTGTAAAAAAAACAAAACTTCATCAGAATTGTGTTTTCTTTTCCAATTCCACCCCATTTGGAATTTTTTCCAGCTTCCCACTACATCGCATGCAATTTTAAATGGTACCATTAAAAAGTGCACCTTGTCCCACAAAACACAAGCTCCATGTGGCCATGTGAGTGGCAAAATAAAAAAAGTTATGGCTCCGGGAAGGCAGCAAGTGAAAAACGAAAATGTAAAAACAGAATATTGTCTGGTCAGGAAAGGTTTAATATAATTTACTGTGAAAAAAATGTCCATTTGAAATTATTTTCATTATTTTATGTTTGATCATTCCTTTTTTTTTTTGCTATCTAGTTTTAAGTTTGTGGACATATTTCTCTGGTGCCAAAATGTTATACTAGCAAGATGCAGTATAAAGTAAAATGCTTTTGACATAGAAAAAGCAAAACAAAACAAATCACTTTTTAACCTATTAGTGGTAACCTTGGATAAAAACAAATTGCATGTAGTTTCAAGCTGCAATCTTCTTTTCTCCTTCATATTCATCTCCCCTTATATTCAGTTTACAACCTGCTCCTAAATTCTTACATTTTCTTATTCCAGATGAGCTGGTGCGGGGATGGTCTTCTCTGGGCCCTAAAACTATTTACCACTGCAGATAAAACTGTATCTCCATCCTCAGGGGCCAATGATACAAGTTAATTACTAGTGTTACTAGCGAATCCTGTGCGCAGTGACATATGACATCACCATGCTCAAAATCCTCTGCGCAGTGATGCATGGCGTCACCTCGCCAACCGATGTCATTATGGACTGTGCAAGATTTCACACTGGATCATGAATCAACATGGTGGCGGCCGGCTATTCACGATCAAATGGATGAGGCAAGTATGATCTTATTTATCTTTTTTTATTTTACACTTTAATATTAATGTCAGATGCCGCGATCAGCGATGAACGCGGCTTCTAAGGGGTACAATAACGGGCAACAGCACAATCACAGCTCCCTGTCATTGCACCCACTACTTACAAAGAAATGCACTTCATGACAAAGTAATTCATCATGAAGCAAATTTTTGGGTAAAATTTGGTGAAGCAGCTAAAACTTTGTTCATCTCTAATAATTACTATTGATGGGACTTCTAGGAGCACTATTACTATGTCTAAGCTGTCTGTGTGCCAAACTTATACAGAGGCAAGACATGGCTGAAAGATGTCATCATTATGGTCTGTTTCCAATGGAGAAGATGAAGAAAGTGAATGTCTACATCAGATCATACATCACTGGAAGTAATTGTAGGTATGTAGTGCTGTATTCTCCTGTATGTTTAGTAGCGGCAAAGGTAATGTCCATCCAAATATACCATTAGTACTTGGGCGGGGCGGTTGCAAACATATATTACATTCATCACACAACTAGATGGTCTGATTGTTTTAAAATGTCATGGCTGAATTTCAGTTCAAGTCCGACCCTGCAGTAATGTACACTGGCCCCTAAAAATTTCAGCAAATTAAATGTTACAAAATCCTAAAGCTGCTCATTCCCGTCTGAATGCTGCTGTGTCCCCAAACAACGGTTTATGACCACATATATGGTGTTGCTTTATTCAGGAAAAAAATACATAACAAATTGTGAGGTGCATTTTCTCCTGTTACCCCTTCTAAAAATAAAACATTTGGGGCGAAAACAACATTATATTGGAAATAAAATGCAAAGTATAAGGGGGTCAGTCAGCACGCTGTCATGGCTAAATACACAAAGGAAAAAAAATACAATGCAACAGCACTCTGCAAACCAAATAATGTACAAAAATGGCATAGTAATAGAAAGGGTGGGTCCACTCTGCTTGTTATCATTTTTGGTGGCAAAATGGCCTCCATTAAATCCAGTGAATACAGGTACCAATATGAATGCTGAATCCACTCTATATCTCACCTGGTGCCAAATGGCTACCAGTGAATGCAATGAGAGTCCACTCTATATATCCCTCCTGGTGCCAAAAGGCTTCCATGCGGAACATGTGGAAAAACTGTTCCATCATGTTGAGCAGATTGAACTGGCTGGAGCTGCTGCTGCAGTGGAGGCTTCTGCTGCTTGTGGCAGTGGAGATGTCTGATATACAGTAGAGGGAGAGGGGCCTGCCCTTCAGATATGCTGACAGCAGGCATCTGCTCACCGCATTGTGGAATATATCAGTCAAAGATTTCATGGCAAGCCATTTTGCAACAACATATGCAAATATTCCCCATTACCGCCACTTTCCTGAAAGTTCTAAAAAATAGAACGTGGATTGGGTAGTGAAGAGAGAGGACTGGAAGGTCCATCTTATTCATCATTTAGTATGCCAGTTTTTGGTGTACAAAATGACTTAAATCAATGCCAGCAAGGGAGCTAGAGTAGATTTTATATTGTTGCACATCTTGCTGGAGGAAGTGACAAAGTTATATAGAGGCCTGTGTCTCCACATTAATTTGGCGCTTCCTCCAGCAGCACAGGTACAGTTAAGTTGCGTCTTAATAAATATGCCCACAGTGTTTCTGGGTAATAAAGTACTTTGATCTTCCTTTCAGCAGGAGAACAACATTCCACCATTTTGCTTTTGATAATGAGGGTCTAAAAACATGTCTATCCAGTAATCATTAAACTGCTTGATGTCAACAATATACCTCTCAATAAACAAGCAAGCGTGGAGCTTGACTTTTTAGCTAGCGTGCATGAGGGGCCAGTTCTTTCCACCTCTGCCCCTGAGATGATTAGGTGTCATGGCTGGTGTCATTGTCATCATATTCATCATCCTACTCTGCCCCCACCAATTTCTCCTCCTCCTCCAGTGTCAGCAGCTCCTCATCCTATTCCTCCTTCTCTACCTCCATGTGGGTTCCTCCTTGTGGGTTCCCAACAGCTAAAAGGCAGACAGCACGGGGTGTTTTTTCTTCTGCCATCATCCACTGTTGCATGAATGTGAGCTTCTATTCTAAGATAAATATCAGGACAATAACATTGTTAATAGTGTTGTGCGAACATGTTTGGCCGAATACACTATTCGACCGAACATGGCGGTGCTCGGGTCCGCGCGGTATTTGGCCGTATACCGCGTGTGCTCGAACGCCATGCTCGAGTCCCCTCCCTGCACGCTAATTAGCCAATTAGCGTGCAGGAGGTATGGCATTCAGTGTAATGCCAGTAGCCATGTTAGCTACTGGCATTACACTGATTGGCTGACCGGGAACGCGTCATCGAGTGCTATAAAGCACCCAGTGTCATGTGACCCGGCCAGTGTTAGACAGGGAGAGGTGCAGCAAGGAGGGACAGAGAGAGTAGGGAGAGAAGCATGCTAGGCAGGGATAAAAAGCAGATCAGAACAGCTGAGGCTATTATATCTGGCACAAACTTTTTTTTTAATTTTTAAGTACTTTGAAGATAGCACTAGGTGGAATGCCATTAACGCCACAAGCGCTGCTGCAGCAAGGAGGGACATACACTGTAGGGAGAAAAACACGCTAGGCAGGGATAGAAATCGCTCAAAAAAGACCCAAAAGCCCTTGTAAGGGCTATTATATCTGTCACAAACCTTTATTTACTGAAATTTGAGGACTTTAAAGGTGGTGATAATAGCAA
>ONZH01024030.1:0-140310 GCA_900303285.1 Rhinella marina | reverse complement strand
TACGGACACTGTCCTCTTTGGAAAACTCTCTTTTCTGCTCCTGATGTTCCTATCATCATAGGTTGGTTTGTGAATTGCATTGACAGATGCAGTGTCTTTGGTTTCAATATGCAGGGCCTGGAGCTCAGATAGTTCAATGGCTCTTGCAATCTCCTGCAAACTAGCAAGTGTGAGACTGGGTTCTCTCAGCAGTCTCCTCCTGAGGTGCAGAGATGTGCATTTCTCTATGACCTGATCTCTGATTATCTCCTCTGTCACAGTCCCAAAATCACAAGACTTTGCAAGATATTTCAGCCTAGTCACATAACTGTCAATGGTTTCTCCCATCTCTTGTACAGCTTGTCTAAACTTATATCTTTCGTATGGAATATTTTTCTTTGGCCCAAAGTACTCACTCAGTCTGTTCATGGCGATCTCATAGTCTGAATCTTCCCCTGTTTCTCCAAGGGTTTCAAAAATGTCCTGGACATCTGGCCCAGCTAGATGCAACAGCATGGCTCTCTTCTGAGCAGGTGCAGTCACTCCTGTGGCTGTCACATAGAACTGAAATCCCTTTTTCCACTTGTCCCAGCGCTGTGAGAGACTAGTGTGGTCTCCAGACACATCAAAAGGCCCAATAGCTGGTAAATCCAGAAATCTAGCCATCCTCGTCGCCAAAATGTAGTGTATGAACACAGGCCAGACTTTCAGGCTGCTTGCTTTATTCCATCAACTCCAGACAGACACTGAACTAGCCACTCCCAGCATCCAGGCAGATATACATAATATTGTAACATTTTGTAGCCAACACATTAACCCATTACATCAACATACTACAGTACACTCGAGTACTATGGGTATGAAAAGGACGACATAATGTTCCAGGAGGACAATGAGCCAAAGCATACATCGAGATTGGCGAAGAAATGGTTCAATGATAATGAAGTAGAGGTGCTGGATTGCTCCCACAGTCCCCAGACCTCAACCCAATTGAACACTTGTGGGTAGAGTTGAAGAAAAAACTGTATTCGTACCCAAGTAAGTTGACCAATAAGGACCAACATTAGGAACGTGTAGAAGAGACCTGGGAACAGGTTTCGGTTTAGACAAGCGTGAATCTGATCGAAAGCATGTCCAGAATGATTCAGGCAGTGTTTAAAGCCAAAGGTGGATTTACAAAATAATCAAAACTAGAATGTAGAATTTTAGGAGCAAAACAGTAACAATGCAATTATATGACAAGAATCTGCATAACTAATTATATGCTAAATAGTTGCAAGTCCAATTTATGTATGAGATATCCAAGATGATTGTCTATAAAATGATGGTAGTCTCACATTGGAAGCTGTAGTGGATGGTGAGATATGGAGCCTGAAAGTCAAAAGTTGAAAACATTGTTACTAGAGATGAGCGAGCACTAAAATGCTCGGGTGCTCATTATTCGAGACGAACTTTTCCCGATGCTCGGGTGCTCGTTTCGAGTAACGAACCCCATTGAAGTCAATGGGAGACTCGAGCATTTTTTGCAGGGGACCAAGGCTCTGCCTAGGGAAGGCTGGGTAAAAACCTGGAAACATCAGAAAATGATGGAAACACCACGGAAATGGACAGGAAACAGCAGGGGCAGCATGCATGGATGCCTCTGAGGCTGCCTAATCCCACCATTACCCCAAATTCTCCTGCAACAGCCTGGTGGTTACCCTCATGGCAATTGTGCTCACCCAGACCAAGAAAGGCAAGGCGCATGCCCATCACATGTTAGGGAAGCACCCAACTAGGTGCAACGAAGGTCCATCACCCATGCCCATGCTGGCACTGCTCTCCTATGCCCAGCCACACGATGCAGGCATAAGCCTGACACAGCATGGCGGTGACACCAACAAGTGAGCAAGTTAGATGAGGTAGCTGGTGAAGCACCCAAAAATTTAGCCTGACACAGCATGGCGGTTACACCACCAATGACTTTGTCCGACTGAGAATGCAGTGAAATGGCTTTTGTTGAGCCTCCAAAGATGTTTTTCTTTTCGGAGTACGTAAAGTCGACCCTCAGCAAAAATTTTTTTTTTTAAATGTCGGTACTTGTGCCTCCTGAAAAATTGTTTTGGACTGTCTGTTGTTGACACTGCGGAAAAATTGTTTGGAGAGAGGGCCTGTAGGTGGCCCTCCAGAAAAATTGTTTAGAGAGAGGGCCTGTAGGTGGCCCTCCTGAAAAATTGTTTGGAGAGAGGGCCTGTAGGGGGCCCTCTGGAAAAATTGTTTAGAGAGAGGGCCTGTAGGTGACCCTCCGGGAAAATTGTTTAGAGAGAGGGCCTGTAGGTGGCTCTCCGGAAAAATTGTTTGGAGAGAGGGCCTGTAGGGGGCCCTCCGGAAAAATTGTCGTAAAAGAGTGCCAGTTGGCCCTCTAAAAAATTGTGTTTTGGGTCAGCGTTAGGCAAAGACGACAAGGAGGAGTAGGAGGAGTACAGAAGAGGAATCGGATACATAAGTAATGTTAATCTTTAGCTGCTTTCCCCCGGAGGAGATTTGAATTCCGGTGAAATCCAGGCTTTGTTCATTTTAATAAGCGTCAACCTGTCAGCGCTGTCCATTGACAGGCGTGTACGCTTATCGGTGATGACGCCACCAGCTGCACTGAATACACGCTCTGACAACACGCTAGCGGCAGGGCAGGCCAGCACCTCCAAGGCGTACAGCGCCAGTTCAGGCCACGTCTCCAGCTTTGAAACCCAGTAGTTGTATGGAGCAGAGTGATCGGTCCGGACGTTGGTATGGTCAGCTAGGTACTCCCTCACCATCTTTCTGTAAAGCTCACCCCTACTCTGCCTAGACTGGGGATAGGTGACAGTGTCTTGCTGGGGTGACATAAAACTGGCAAAGGCCTTGGAGAGCGTTTCCCTGCTAGTGCTGGACAAGCTGCCTGCTCGCCTCTTCTCCCCCGCTACTTGGCCCACAGAACCACGCCCTCTGCCGCCAGCGGCGTCAGATGGGAAGGATTGTTTCAGCTTGTGCACCAGCGCCTGTTGATATTGACTCATTCTCATACTCCTTTCCTCTACAGGGATGAGAGTGGAAAGGTTCTGCTTGTACCGTGGGTCCAGGAGAGTGAACACCCAGTAATCGGTGTTTGAAAAAATGCTTCTAACGCGAGGGTCACGGTATAGGCAGCCTAACATGAAGTCTGCCATGTGCGCCAGAGTCCCAACACGCAAGAATTTCCTCTCCTCACTGGCCTGACTCTCCATTTCCTCCTCCTCCTCCTCCTGCTCCTCCTCTTCAGCCCATACAGGCTCAAGAGTTAAGAAGGACTGAGCATTGGTACCCTCTTCTGTCTCACCGACATTCTCCTCCTCTTCCTCCTCATCCTCATCCCCTTCCTCCGATACACGCTAAGAAACAGACTGGACGGTGCTCTGGCTATCAAGCAACATATCTTCCTCCGCCGTCTCTTGTGACAAGCGCAAAGCTTCCCACTTCATGCTGAGCAGTGAGTTTTTCAACAGGCAAAGCAGCGGGATGGTGAGGCTAATAATGGCGGTGTCGCCGCTGACCATCTGTGTTGACTCCTCAAAGTTGGTCAACACCTGGCAGATATCAGACATCCACGTCCACTCCTCATTGTAGACTTGAGGAATCTGACTGACCTGACTACCAGTTCTGGTGGAAGTTGACATCTGGCAGTCTACAATCGCTCTGCGCTGCTGGTAAACTCTGGATAACATGTTTAATGTCGAATTCCATCTTGTGGGCACATCGCACAACAGTCGGTGAGTGGGCAGTTGTAGGCGGCGCTGCGCTGCCCTGAGAGTGGCAGCATCTGTGGTCGACTTGCGGAAATGCGCACAGATGCGGCGCACCTTGGTGAGCAAATCAGACAGATTGGGGTATGTCTTGAGGAACCGCTGAACTATGAGATTGAACACGTGGGCCAGGCATGGTGACGCCCATTGTCACACACAACCATGCTTGGCTTGAGGTTCAGCGGTGCCAGCCACAGATCGGTCTGCGCCGTGATGCCCTGTAATAGTTCTTGGGCGGTGTGCCTTTTGTCACCTAAGCCCAGCAGTTTGAGCACCGCCTGCTGGCGCTTAGCCATGGCACTGCTGCTGCGCCTAGATCTACTGACTGAAGGCGCCGTGCCCACGGATGGTAATTCGGAGGAGGAGGAGGGGTCGGAGGAGGAGGCATAGTACGTCTGAGAGACCGTGACCGAGGTAGGCCCCGCAATCCTCGGTGTGGGCAGTACATGAGCGACCCCAGGGTCAGACTAGGTCCCAGCCTCCACCAAGTTAACCCAATGTGCTGTCAGTGATATATAGTGTCCCTGCCCGGCAGCACTTGTCCACGTGGTTAGGTGGACCTTCTCAGAAACAGCGTTGGTCAGGGCACGGATGATGTTCTGTGACACGTGCTGGTGTAGGGCTGGGACGGCACATCGGGAAAAATAGTGGCGGCTGGGGACCGAATACCGAGGGGCAGCCACCGCCATGAGGTTGCGAAAGGCCTCGGTCTCTACCAGCCTGTAGGGCAGCATCTCCAGGCTCAGCAATTTGGAGATGTGGACGTTGAGGGCTTGGGCATGTGGGTGGAACTGTATTTCCTCTTGCGCTCCAGCGTCTGCTGTAAAGACAGCTGAACGCTGCGCAGGGACACATTGGTGGACACTGTGGAGGATCGTGGAGGCGAAGGTGTGGTTTTCCGGCGGGAGGCGCTCATGCCGGGGTCCTGGGCAGGGGGTTGACTAGCAGAGGCAGCGAGTGACACAGGGGAAGGAGCAGTGGTGGGACCCGCAGGAGGTGAACGGCCTTGGTTCCATTGAGCGGGGTGTTTAGCACTCATATGCCTGCGCATGCTGGTGGTGGTTAGGCTAGTATTGATGGCACCCCTGCTGATCCTGGTGTGGCACAGGTTGCACACCACAGTCCGTCGGTCATCCTCAATTTCTTTAAAGAACCTCCAGACTTGCGAATATCTAGGCCTCGCCACGGGAGCTTCACTACGTGAAACAGTTGCTGCTGATGCACCAGCTCTGGCCCTGCTTCTCCCTCTGGCCACACCACTGCCTCTTACAACGTATTCTGGTGCAGCACTCGCCTCCGCCTCAGAAGCACTGTCTTCACTCGGCTTATCAACCCAGCTTGGGTCAGTCACCTCGTCATCCTCCGATTCCTCAGACTGCACCCCCCTCGGACTTCCTGTCCTGACAACAACTTCACCACTGTCTGACAACCGTGTCTCCTCATCGTCCGACACCTCTTTACACACTTCTTCCACTAAGTCAACAATGTCATCACCCTCAGACTGCGACAGTTGGAAAACTTGGGCTTCGGGAAAGAGGTCAGCAGCAACCTGAGAAGTGGTTTGTGATTCTGGGAAGGGTCCAGAAAACAGTTCCTCAGAGTATGCCAGATCGCATTCCAAATTTTCCTGGGAGGGGGCAGACTGGGGGGAAGGAGGTTGAGGTGGAGGAGCCAGAGGAGTGCTCCCTTGGGTAACGTGGGTGGACTGCGTGGAAGACTGACTGGTGGACAAATTACTTGAAGCATTGTCCACAATCCACGACATCACCTGTTCGCACTGTTGTGGTTTCAACAGTCCTCTATCACGTGTCCCTGTAAGTTGAGACATGAAGCTAGGGAGTGTAGCTCTGCGGCGTTCCCCTGCTCCCTCATCAGCAGGTACTGTCTCACCCTGCCCAGGACCACGGCCTCTTCCCCCTGCAGTAATTGAATGCCCACGCCCTCGTCCTTGACCCTTAGCCCTGGGGTTCAACATTTTCTGTATATAAGTGTATTATATATACCAAAAAAAAAAAATGGGCCTGCTGTACTGAAACCCACAAACTTGTTCAATCTGAACAAGTTAATATATAGGTGGATAAGTTAGAGCAAAATTACGTATTTTATTACGTACCGTGCAGTATGGAGCAATTACACTGAAACTATTAGATTAGTGCAACCCAGAAAAATGTCGCACTCAGATTTTTCTAATGTAGCTGTATCGGTGAGAGCAAAAGACCTTTTTTAATTATGGTGCGGTTTTTAATTATGGTTCCACACAGCTGTATGAAATGGATTTGTATCACTGAGATAAAACAACAAACAAAGTTTGTTATATATGGCGATAGCTGCACTACTAGTGCCAGCCAGCCCGGCCAGGAGACAAAAAAAAAGTGTCTTGTAGCCCTTAGAAGGGCTGTTGGATTCTTTTGAGATCACTCCTGCCTAACAGAGAACTAAATCCAGGCCCTAACACTCTCCCTGAAACGCAGCCGATCTATCCCTAACGACATCCAGACAGCCTCTGAGCCGAGCACCACCGGACGTCACTAGTATATTCCAGGGTCACCTGATCTGGCCAGCCAAACCCTGCTATCGACATGTAAGGCCCCACGTGATGCTGGGGGGTACCGCAGAGTCTCCTGGCTAGTGATTGGCTGAGTTATAGGCGCCAAAAATTCAAAATGCGGGAGATGCCATTTCCTCGAGCATGGTGAGATACTCGTCGAGCAGCAAGCACTTACGAGTACCCTAATACTCGAACGAGCACCAAGCTCGGACGAGCATGCTCCCTCATCTCTAATTGTTACTTTTTTGCTTGTCAGTGTATATTGTGTGTACACTCCATATTGCTGGTTCTCCAGATTTTGTGCTTGTTTTATTTTCAGTGTCAGACCAATCAAGTCACCTAGGTCTGTTTCACACTTGTGTTGTGGCATTCCGGTTTTGAGATCTGGCAGAGGATCTCAAACTGGGCCAAAAAGGATCATTTTTGTCCCCATTCATTGTCAATGGGGACATAACTGATCAGGATGCATTCCGTTCTGTTTTGTTGCATTTTTTGACCGGACACAAAACCGCTGCAAACTGCGGTTTTGTGTCCAGTCTGCGAACAAACTGGATCTGGCATGAAAACCAATGTAAGGCTCCATTCACACATCCGTGTGTCCGTGTTTTGCGGGTCCGCAATTTGCAGATCCGGACACCGGCCATGTGCGTTCCGGAATTTGTAGACCGCACATAATAGAAATGCCTTTTCTTGTCCGTGTATTCGGACAAAAATAGGACATGTTCTATTTTTTTCGGGAGCCGCGGAACGGAAGTGCGGATGCGGCACTGTGTGCCGTCCACATCTTTTGCGGCCCCATTGAAAGTGAATGGGTCTGCACCCGTTACGCAAAATTGCGGAACGGATGTGGACACCATTTGCGGACGTGTGAATGGGGCCTAAGTCAATGGTGCCGGACCCCTTTTTTTTTGTTAGCAAAAAAACCTGAACTGGGGCCCATCGACTTACAATGATTTTCATACCGGATTCGGTTTGTTCAGTTTTGATTGAATACAACTGGAGCTGTACGAAAAGGATGCACCCGGATGTATTAAATGGCACTTATCGGTTTAATTCCGGTTTTGAGATCCTCTGCCAGATCTCAAAATCAGAATGCCACAACGCAAGTGTGAAACAGGCCTTAAGGTTAAAAGACTGACACTTGGTCATTAGGACATTCACCCCTGATGAAGTTATATGTCTCAGCCTCACTCTAGCATTTTTTATCACTATTTATATAACATTTTTAGGGCTGTCTACTCTTTCTTTGTATGGTAGAATTTGCACTTTATTTTGTGACCTTGCTTAATTATCTGTATTTGCTTACATTGTGCATATTTTGGTTGACATGTATTAGATCAGGGGTGCACAACCCGCGGCCCCCAGAGCCAAGATTTGCGTCCCCCTGGACAGAAACAGCTGTGTTTATGTCCGCAGCGCCGCACAATGGAGGATTTCAGCTCCTGATTCCACGCTGTAGCAGGACGGGTCTCGATGTTAGCGAGCGCAGGGGAGCCGAGGGGAAGGCAGAAGCAGTGTATCAGCGCTTCTGCCTTCTCCTCGGATAGATGAGCAGCAGCGCGCTATGCAGGTTTGACCCAGCTTGGGGCCAGAGGAGCGCAGAGCTGCTGGGTCAGGAGACCCTGATCAGCTCTGCCTGTGTACAGTGCCTCTACAGCAGGCTGGTTTTCCCTGTAACTGGGGCTACTTTGGATGCCCCAGTTGCAGTAGAAATAGTGCAAAAAAAAGTCTGTGTCTCCAAAGGTCTTTCAGTGACCTCTTGGGGACAAATTATGTGAAAAAATTATAAAAAAAAATTGAAAACAAAAAAATATAATAAAAGAAATAAAGGAATAAAAGAAATAAAATATGATGTGACAAAAAAGAAAATTATAAAAAAATAAAATACAAATAAAAGAAAAAAAAATAAAAATTGCAAAATAAAAGTGTTCACTGTCCCCTAACAGTCTTTTTATGACCCCTTGGCAAAAATATATTTTAAAAAATAATAGAAAATTTAAAAAAAAATTATAAAATACAAATAAAATAAAATAAAAAAGTGCAAAATAGTAGAGTGTTCATTGTCCCCCAACAGTCTTTTTATGACCTCTTGGGGGACATATTATGTGGCAAAAATATATTTAAATAATACATAATAAACCAATTATATAAAAATAATATAATAAAATATTAATAAAATACAAATAAAAGTAAAAAATAAAAAGGAGAAAGTGAAAAATTACCAAAAAGTGTCAGTGTCCCCCAAAAGTCTTTTTATGACCTCTTGGGAGATATTATTTGTAGCAGAAATATATAAAAATTAAATTAAAAAAGATAAAAAATAATAAAATACATAAAAGAAAAAACACCCACACCAACAACCAAAACCGTCGCCATTATTGCTCCATTCACGTGAAAGTATACGTATTATATAACAAAACGACCGACACAAAATAGGGAACTAATTATAATAATTTATTTTGATGGCACTTTGCCTATTTAAGGAATAAAGAGCTATAGTTTGAAAAAAAATACTTTTTAAAAATGTTTTCTACAGTTTCCCCCAAATAAAACTTAAAAACAAATTATAAGGCTCTATGTGTCAAGTGAAAAATTGTTGCAAAAATTATTTTGGTAGTCCCACCAACCGTTTGAACCACCACATGTGCTAAATCACAAAAAAGTGTCTTCAGGGCTGGTTATTAAAGTGTTAACCAATAAGCGCTTTCCCCACTAGTAACGTAAAATACTTACTGGTTATTACATGGCGGCTGTAACTGGCAGGATGTGGTAATAACCAGTGAGCGCCGTCCTCTGCAGTGAAGGAAAGCGCTGATTTATGAATAGGAGGCAGGAAGGAGATGTCACCACTTTTCCTGCAGCATGGCCCCTGAAACTGACTGCGTGCAGCGTCATGTCAGAGTGCGCGCACTACGTCCTGAAGCTGTACGAGGTCAGGACAGTGCAGCGCTGCTAGGAAAAGACAGAGGAGCGCTGAACCCGGAGCGGAGCTGCAGGAGGGTATGTTTCCCCGCTCCCGCCACCTATTACATACTAGTGAGCGTTTTCATAATGGAAGTGTTCACTAGTATTTGCTTTATAAGACGCATGGCCATTTTCCCCCTACTTTTTTTTTTTGGGGGGGGGGAGTGCGTCTTATAAAGCGAAAAATACGGTATCAGTGTTTTGTATTGTTCCTTTTGGATATTTAATAAAGCTGTTTCTATTCCCACTATCCCTAAGGTGCAGTCTTTGATACATGCAAACCTGTGTTTTGGTGTTAAATAATTTCCACAGCATTATTATTTTTGGGAGCAATGTCTGTATTTCACTATTTATATATTTTTTCGGTGAGGGGGAAACTATAGCTAGAAGTTGAAATGGTGGTCTGGGCCAGATGGAGAAGTGAATGACTCCAGTCAGGAATGAGTCACTGGATTTCACTGAGCTGGAATGCTCACCTGGGCTGTCCTGACGCCCTGTGGCTCCAGCAGTACTTGCCCGCTGAAGCACTGCTAGCTCTGTCCACTCCATGCTAGGCCTCTGCAGCCTCCTCAAGTCCTGCCTGCACTCCTCTGTGCCCATAGGGCACACATGCTCTCTTCGGCTCTTACAGAGCTAGTGAATGCATGTCCTAAGCTGCCCCTGGCCTATGGCTAGCCTTAAGGTTCCTAGCTTGCCAAGTCCCAGCGAAGGTGTGGGTGTGTTAGGTGCCATCTGATGTTCTGTGCCTGACCCCTACCCGTTTACTGTATTGTACATTTTTCCCACTGATCTCTGTTTATCCTCCAAACAGCAATGGACGTCACTGACGCATGTGCAGCAGGCATCTGCGTTGCTTTGGCAGCTAAAGCAGATGCTCTGCGCATGCGCCAATCCTGCGCGCGCCGGCACAGGTGCTAGGTTACAGGGCCAGACCTTGTGAGCAATGGAACAGGGGGGATATGGAGTCGCAGGAGAAGCAGGGCAATGATGATTTGGTGCTCCGTGGGGCTCGGCTTTCACTTCAGGCCTCCAATAAGCTCATCTGCATGAAAATAACGAGTATTACTCAATAATAATGCTTCATAGAAAAATAAGAAAGGTGCCATTTCACTCAGCAGGATCAACCCTATCAGGCATTATGTCTGGTTTAATCGTGCTGACCAGCGCTCTTTTCCCTGAGTCTCCAAGGACAACAGTCATCGAAGCATCAGTCATAACATTCAGCAAAAAATACCGTGTGTGTGAACAGCACCTCAGATGCAACTGAAACTATACAACCAGTTTTATTTAAATAAATAAATAAATAAATAAATGCTAGGTTCTATAAAAGTAAAAAAGTATTTGAAATGAGGTACTCAAATGTGTTGTCAGAGGAGTGGACTTAGAGGGAAAGTTGTCAAAACTGGTGTAAAGAAGAACTGGCTTAGTTGCCCATAACAACCATCACATTCCACCTTTCATTTTCCAAAGGACCTCTGCAAAATGAAAGGTAGATTCTGATTGGTTGTTATGGGCAACTAGGCCAGTTTTCCTTTACACCAGTTTTGATAAATCTCCCCCTTGGCTTCTGTCAGGCATCCCATGGAAGATCACTACAGATAGCCCCTCTTGCGCTTGGAATGGCTGATAACAGGAAGCAACAGCCTGGAGTTAGCTTCACAGCAAACTAATAAAAGAGGTTTAGTTTCTTTTCCGTCGATCTACACAGTTATAACCGCAGTAAGCGGGCAATCCTGGCAAAGACACAGTCAAAGAATGTACGATACTAGAAATGGTGACACCGTTCTCACTGCGTTCTATTTTGTTACTTTTATTGTTGTCGATAAAGATTGTTTAAAAAAAAACAACTTTTCCCGAAGAAAGTACGTGAATGAAGCCACCGGAAGTGACGTTCTCACTGCTTAAACATGGCCGGCAAGGGAGAACCCACATGGAGAGATACTGAGGAAGGAGAAGATGAAGAGATGGAGGGGACTGAGAGTGAGGAAGATGACGACGACATCATGGAGGAAAACGAGGAGGAAGAGAAAGACGAGGGGCCTGAGCGAGTGTATCTGCCGGGCGTGGAGCCCCTGAAAGAAGACGAGGAGCTGGTAATGGACCAGGACGCCTATGTTCTATATCACCAGGCGCAGACAGGTGAGGAGGCTGTGCTGATATGGTCTGACGAAGGCTCTGCCTCTGCTCCCTACATAACGCCACGTGTTGTCCTTTTCTAGGGTCGCCATGCCTGAGTTTCGATGTCATTCCGGACAACCTAGGAAACAATCGTTCAGATTACCCGCTCACCCTGTTCCTCTGTGCGGGCACTCAGGCTGACAGTGCACAAGCCAACAGGTAGACGTCTGTGACATTAGGAGACTTGGACTGCAGCCACCAATCAGGATGCTGCTTCCATTTTCCAGAAGTCTTCTCAGAAATGAGGTGGGATCTGATTGGTTGCTGTTCACATTAGCTTTATTGTGTGTTCTGTCAGGATTCCAGATCCATATTATCCTTTATTACTCAGCTGCCAGTGTGAATGGAGCCTTAATCTCTTCCATTGAAGCAGCTTGCTTTATTTGGTGGGGTGTCCAACCACAGATGCCCCCACTGATCAGCTGTTCCCTGCTGACACAGGAAGTAGCACTTTGAACAGATATTAGTGTCCTGGTACCTGCAGAGAACAGCTGATCAGAGTCTGACCCCTACCAATCAGATATGGGTAACCTATCCTAGGGATAAGTCATTAATATTAGGGGCCCAGAAGACCTCTCTATCTGAATTGTCATTTCAGAAAGCATCCTATGTGCTGAGACCCTCTCTGGGTCAGAAGGGTACATTCACATGCAGTTATATGGGGAAAAAATCTGATTTGGAATCCGCAGCAGAAATCCAAGGCTAAAACTTGGATTTCTGATGTGTCTTTCCAGTTTGAGCTGCTGCAGATTGCATACAGATTAGCCCCATTGCAACCCACAGCAAACCGCTTCAAGATATGACGTGACTGTGTGCAGTGCAACATGGATTTCCATTGTGGAAAATGCTGCCAAATCTGCATGAAAATACCACTGTGTGCGGATTGGTACCAATGAATCTGGCTGACTTGTTACATGTGCACTTGGCAGCTGAAGACATCTGTGTTGGTGCCATGTTCATATGTGCCTGCATTGCTGAGAAAAATCATGTTTTAATATATGTAAATGAGCAACAGGGGCGTTGTCATTACTCCTAGAGGCTCTGTATTTTCTGCAACTGCTGCGCCCTCTCCACTTTGAGTGAAAGGGCTAGCCCTCTGCACTTTGACAGGGCCAGGCATCATAATGTCAAAGTGCCGAGGGCTCGGCAGTTGTACAGAAAACAGAGCCTCTAGGAGTAACTGCAACTCCCCTGTTGCTCCTAGAAACTCATTTGAATATATATATAAACATAATTTTTCTCAGCAATGCGGGCACATATGAACATGGGACCAACACAGGTGCCTTCAGCTGCCAAGTGCACATGTAACAGGTCAGTCAGTGTCATATGTACAAATCTGCTGACGGATGTACAGGGTGGGCCATTTATATGGATACACCTAAATAAAATGGGAATGGTTGGTGATATTAACTTCCTGTTTGTGGCACATTAGTATATGGGAGGGGGGAAACTTTTCAAGATGGGTGTTGACCATGGCGGCCATTTTGGATCCAACTTTAGTTTTTTCGATGGGAAGAGGGTCATGTGACACATCAAACTTACTGAGAATCTCACAAGAAAAACAATGGTGTGCTTGGTTTTAACGTAACATTATTCCTTCATGAGTATTTACAAGTTTTCCATTTCATCCTCCACGACGGCATACCATGAGAGATGACCCTCCTCCAACCAGGCAGGGACAGGAAGTTTAAATGTAGGCCCTCCTCCAGCTACCTTCAGTGTCTTCCTGTCCCTCCTGGCGGGGAGAGGCATCTCTCAGGGCATTGGCTCTGGGGCCACTCAGGTAGCAGTGCTGGGTGGATGAAAAAAAAAAAAAAAAAATCTGCTATCCTGCATGAGGCAAGCGGCAGCTTCAGGCCCTATCTGGGGTACCTGAGGCTGTGTGGACTGCGGATCGCGCGTCCAGCGCGTGCTGATTCCACCGGCGTAGGAGATGCCATGCAGCGCCGGACGCTCATGGAGTCCCTCCGGCTGGATGAACGGGCCTCCCTTCTGCCATCCTGTCGGGGCTCTGGTAAGGGATCCTTCCTGCTGCACGCCGGCAGTCTGTGCGCTCCGGCGTGGGTCCGCGCTGTACGCGTGATGTCAGGGGGCGGAGCCTATTGAATTTGAAAAAAAGAGCGCCATTCTGGGGAGCCCAGCTGATCTGAGGTCTGTAAGTAGCCAGCACTATATATTCTGGCGTTTTTCTTGTTCCTCCCTGCCAGTATGATGTCTGACTTGGGAGTGGAGACTATGGAGACCCCAGTAGACCCTTCTGCCGTGAGTTAAAGGACATGCTCCACTAAGTTTAACCCTGTCTTATCTTAGTGTGTGTTTTTTAATGAGTGTCCTTATCTCTGTTTTTTTCCCTATTGAATGGCTTAGAGTGAGAGAGAAAGTTCTCATAAGTCTAGGACTTCGGTGAAAGTTAAGAAATTTGCTATTTGCGCTGCTAAACTTTCCGAGTCCACATCTAGCAAATTGTGTGCAAAATGCACTAGCAATATTGCTAAGGATATCGTTCCCTCCCTTAAGGAGGAACTTAGGGAGGTAATTAAAAACGAGATGAGATCCGCTCTAGAAGGAGTTGCGGTTTCTGATCCCGCTCCTTCTGGTTCTAGGAGAAGGAGGGAATCTAGATTGTGTCCGTCTGATTCCTCCTCTTACGATTCTGACTTAGAAGAGGGTGAGTCTGGTGATTCTGACGCTTCTTCAGACTCAGACTCAGAATTCAAACGGTTTTTGTTTTCTGCGGATGATACAAAGGAGCTCGTTAAGGCTGTCAGAGCGACTATGGATCTTTCGGACGAAAAGATTCATCGTTCTGTTCATGACGAAATGTTCAGCAGCCTTGAACAAAAAAGAAAAGAGTGTTTCCGGTTCATAAAAACCTTCATACTCTGATCAAACGGGAATGGAAGGTTCCGGATAGGAAACTATTTATCCCTAAGACTATTAAGCATAGGCTTCCCTTTAGTGAGGAAGATGAGTCATTACTAACGCAATGTCCTAAGGTGGACGTTTCTTTATCCAAGTTGGTTAAAGGTTTTAACTCTTTGCCTTTTGAAGACATGGGTTCCCTGAAGGACCCCTTGGATAAAAAAAAAGTGGATGCCTGTCTGAAAAGATCTTGGGACGCTGCAGCAGCTCTATTTAAGCCCAATCTGGCAGCTACGTCAGTATCTAGAGCTCTTAAAAAATGGTTAATCCAACTTGAGTCTTTGTTTAAGGACAATACTCCCTTTGACTCCTTAAAGGATTCATTTCCGTTATTGTTAAAAGCAGTAGATTTCATCTCTGACGCTACGGTTGAGTCTGTCAGAATCTCTGCTAGATCTACTGCTCTGACAGTCGCGGCTCGTAGAGCCTTATGGCTTAAGTCCTGGTCTGGGGATTTATCGTCCAAGATGAAATTGTGTAATATCCCCTTCCATGGGGAAATGTTATTTGGGCAGGATCTTGAAAAAATCCTAGAAAAGGCGGCAGACACTAAAAAGTGTTTTCCTTCTGGCAAGAGAAAATATCCCTTTCGTAAATTCCAGAGGGGAAATTTTTTTCAATCCAAAAAAGCGGATAAAAGCAAAACTCCCAGAGGAGGAAAGAGTAGGGGATTTTTGTTTAATACCAAGCCAGCAGAACCAGCCAAACAATGACGCCAGAAGCATAGTGGGGGGAAGATTAAGACTCTTTGTGGAAGAATGGGAGAAAGTTACCACAAACCCCTGGGTGCTGGGCATCATAAGATCAGGGTTCAGAATTCCCTTCTTCCGTTCCCCGCCACAAAATATGTTTGTCAGCACCCCTATTCAAAAATCAGACCTTCTTCAGTGCGAGTTGGAAAAAGGAATTCAGGAGCTTCTGAAAATGGAGGCTATCGTTCCAGTACCTCAGGAACAGAGAGGTCTCGGGTACTATTCCACGTTTTTTCTCGTAAAAAAAAACGAGTGGGAAGTTCCGAGTTATCGTAAATTTAAAAAAATTGAACAAATTCACAAAACATCAGAAGTTCAAAATGGAAACCATATCCTCGACCTTAAACCTGTTAAAAAAAGGGGATTTTATGGCATCTCTGGATTTACTATCACATCCCAATTTATCAAGCAGACCAGAGGTTCCTAAGATTGGCGGTATTTCTGAAGGGGGTTGTTTGCCATTTTCAGTTCCAAGTTCTCCCCTTTGGAATTATGTCTGCCCCCTCGAGTGTTCACCAAAGTCATGATCGAGCTGGTGGCGCACTTGAGGAGACAGAATGTTATAATCGTTCCATTACCTGGACGACCTCTTGATTGTAGGGAATTCAGCTGCTCAGCTGGACTCGAACCTGGTCTTGTCTTGCCAACTCTTGTATCGTCTGGGTTGGTTGGTAAATTGGGAAAAGTCCAATCCTGTTCCCTCCCAGTAGGTAAAGTTCCTGGGCATGGTGCTGGATTCAGTCAGACAAAAAACCTTTCTGCCACCCCAAAAGATAGTCTTTGACATCAAAAATTCGGAAATTCCAGAATCTTCCCTCCTGTCCGGTCAGAGACGCGATGTCGCTTCTGGGATCACTGACAGCGTGCATTCCTGCGGTCAGGTGGGCCCAGTTCCACACGCGGATCTTTCAGGATTGGCTACTGAAATTCTGGGACAGGGATCAAGAATCTCTAGATTTGGTCATTCTCGTTCCCAGTCAGGTAACTCTCCCTAAATTGGTGGCTGGATGTGTCCCACCTCCAGAAGGGAGTCCCCTGGGTAACCAAGGAGTTGGTTATGGTAACTACAGATGCAAGTCAGTGGGGGTGGGGAGCTCACTGCCTTCAGTTCTCGGTTCAGGGTCAGTGGCCTCCCCTTCTGGACAATCTGTCTTCCAATCAGAGAGAGCTCTGGGCTGTCTGGGAGTCGCTAAAAAATTGGTCAAATCTGCTGTCAGGCAAGGACTTGCAGATAAGGACAGACAACACCTCGGTAGTGGCGTACTTAAATCGTCAGGGAGGTACAAGAAGCGTACATCTAAGTCACATTTCAGGAAATATTTTTTCCTGGGCAGAGAACCATTTAAGATCTCTGTCGGCGGTTCATCTAAAGGGCCTATTGAACTCGAAAGCAGATTTCCTCAGTCGTGTCCAACTTCATTCTGGGGAGTGGTGTCTTCACAGGGAGGTGTTCCTTCAGATCTGCGAGAGGATGGGGTTGCCTCTGATAGACCTATTTCCGAATCGTCAAAATGCGCTTCTTCCAACCTTCTTTTCCCTGAATTCTGGGGACGGGAATGCTGGAGTGGACGCCCTCTCGCAGACCTGGAATTTCCCCCTGGGATACGCACTTCCTCCCCTTCCTCTCATTCTGAGGGTTTTGAAGAAGGTTCGAGTAGACAAGGTGCGGATAATTCTGATTGCCCCCTTGTGGCCCAAGAAGGCCTGGTTTCCATTGCTAAAGATCCTGTCGGTGACCAGTCCTTGGGTTCTTCCCTGGCGACACGATCTTCTGAGTCAGGGACCAGTGTTGCACCCATATGTTCAGAGTTTACACCTTGTAGCTTGGAATCTGAGAGGTTAGTTCTTAAATCCAAGGGCCTCTTGGATGCTGTAATAAAGACCATGAGAGCTAGTAGGAAGGAGGTTACCTCTAGGATTTATGCTAAGGTCTGGAAACGTTATTACAGTTGGTGCATTGAGTCTAAGTTAGTCCCAAATTTTTCCATTCAAAATGTGCTCAGTTTCCTGCAATCAGGTTTCACAAAGGGTCTTCGCCCCAGTACCTTGTGGGTTCATATTTCTGCTTCGAGTTCAGTGTTTGATTTAAAAATAGCTCATCATCCATGGATTATAAGATTTCTCCGTGGTGCTGACAGGCTTCGCCCGATGTTGAGACCCATCGTACCTCCCTGGGATTTAAATATAGTTCTTTCAGGGCTTTCGGAGTCCCCGTTTGAACCTCTGTCTCAATCCTCTGTTAGACCGTTTTCAAGGTAATAGATCTTTCTTGTTGCGATCACCTCAGCCCGACGGGTAGGAGAGATACAGGCCCTTAAAATTACGGAACCGTTTTGCAGAATTTTCCCAGATAGGATTGTGTTTCGTTTCGACACCTCCTTTTTGCCCAAGGTGGTTTTCAAAATTTTACAGACAGGAAGAAATTTTCCTTCCTTCCTTCTGTGATAATCCTAAGACTCCGGGGGAACGTAAATTTCATTCTCTAGACGTCAGACGTGCGGTCCTGCAATATTTAGATTCCACTAAACAGTTTAGGAAATCTGACTTCCTGTTTGTACAGTTTGTGGGGGCCAATAAGGGAATGAAAGCCTCTAAGGGGTCCATCTCCAGATGGGTAAAATCGGCTATTTCTGAATCTTACAAGGTAATGGGCAGGATTCCGCCTGGATGTCTGAAAGCCCATTCTACCAGGTCTGTGGCCTCCTCCTAGGCTGAAAAGGGGGATGCTTCGGTGGAGCAAATTTGTCGTGCAGCCACGTGGTCTTCCCCACATACTTTCATAAAGCATTACAGGGTTGACGTTAGTACTGGGCAGGACTTGGCCTTTGGCCTTAAAGTGCTACAGGCTATTGTCCCTCCCTAAGTTCTTGATCTGTTACATCTCCTGGTATGCCGTCGTGGAGGATGAAATGGAAAAACTGGATTACTTACCGGTAATTTCCTTTTTAATGAATCCTCCACGACGGCAGGGGATTTCCCTCCCTAAAAAAAAAAAAAAAAAAAAGGGAAAATATATGATTTATTTAGAGATCTTATTTGTTAAGTTCTTCTCGTTAAATGTGGAGGTATATTAAATAATATTCCTCTCCTCTATGAAGTTATAGTAAGTAGATAGTGTATGGAGTTAATATGCTCGTCTACCTTATTTAAGTCCCATACTTAGATTTTTTTTCTTTCATCACATAAATTAAAGGGATTCTGTCACCACCATTTTCCATATTAAGTTATTTATACCACTGGATTTATCTCATCATAAGGATCTCCAAATGGTTATTGTTATAGGGCCCAGATGAAGATTTGTGGTGTAAAAATAGTTTTTTTATCAACTGTCAATCACTTACATTAAGGAGCCCAAGGGGAGTTGACCATCGTTGTTGGAGCCCCGGACCGCCCACCTAATTAATATTCACTTCACTGAGTGAGTCAGTGAAGCTCCGGCGCGGCTGAAATCCAGCGCAGGCGCAGTACATCAGGTGAGGCCACAGACCGCACGGGCGCAGGCCTCTTGATGTACTGCGCCTGCGCGTGGAGGATTCATGAAAAGGAAATTACCGGTAAGTAATCCAGTTTTCTGACCACTTATAAAATGTGTTCAAAGTGCTGCCCATTGTGTTGGATTGTCAATGCAATCCTCTTCTCCCACTCTTCACACACTGATAGCAACACTGCAGAAGAAATGCTAGCATAGGCTTCCAGCATCCATAGTTTCAGGTGCTGCACATCTCGTATCTTCACAGCATAGACAATTGCCTTCAGATGACCCCAAAGATAAAAGTCTAAGGGGGTCAGATCGGGAGACCTTGGGGGCCATTCACCTGCTACAGGATGATGTGTTTCCCTCTTTATGCACTGAAGCTGGCACGTTTCCTGAGTTTTTCCAGCAAGATGGTGCACCACCACATTATGGGTGTCAGGTCCGAGCATTCCTAGATGAACAGTTTCCTGGAAAGTGGATTGGTCATCGTGGGCCAGTTTGAACACATTTTATAAATGGTCAGAAACTTGTAAATAACTCGTGAAAGAATAAAGTTACGTTAAAACCAAGCACACCATTGTTTTTCTTGTGAAATTCTAAATAAGTTTGTGTCACATGACCCTCTTCCCATTGAAAAAACTAAAGTTGGATCCAAAATGGCCAACTTCAAAATGGCCGCCATGGTCACCACCCATCTTGAAGTTTCCCCCCTCCCATATACTAATGTGCCACAAACAGGAAGTTAATATCGCCTCCCATTTTATTTGGGTGTAAATGACCCACCCTGTGCTTTAAACTGCCCCTTCTCAGTTAATGTTGATGGTGGTCCTCAGACTACCATGAAAAGCCATAGGTCCATGGGATGTTGGGCCTATAATTGTGAGAATAAGGATGACCACTGGAAGGGCTGCTGTTGGATACCTGCCAGTGATGGATGCATGTGCTTCATGTGCTTTCTCTGTGTTCTTCAGGATACTAGTGATGAAGATGCACAATTTACATCGAACCAGCAAAGAGAAGACGACTGAGTCCGATTCTGAAAGTAGTGAAAGTGAAGATGAAGACGAAGAAGAGAAGAAGCCTCAGTTAGAGCTGGCTATGGTTCCACACTACGGGGGAATTAACAGAATTCGGGTACATACACTAGGGCTCCTTGTGATGAGGCTTTAGGTGTATAGTATTTATATAAAATGCACCGTTTAGAAGATTTCCCTATTTGTATAGGCATTGTCCCACACACATCAGTCAGACCGTTGCCCCTAGTTAAGGCCACCATGGCCATGTAGTACTGGTGGTCGGCTTGCTCCTTTTCAAACCCGCTCTGAGGTAACTGCTGTATTGTGAACGCACATTGTATGAACATGCAGAGACACATCTTAGGGTACTTTCACATCTGCGTTTCGGACGCTACCAGTCCAAAACACAATGGTCAGGACTTTATAAACGGATCCTGCTCCATAGAGATGAATTAATCCTGGAACAGGATCCGTTTCTCTGCGTTTTGGAAGCTCAGACAAAAATGCTACAACCCTAAGATGTGTCTCCGTATGCTCATGCAATGTGCGTTCACAATACAGCAGTTACCTCAGAACGGGTTTGAAAAGGAGCAAGCTGACCACCACTATTACACGGCCACGGAGGCCGTAACTAGGGGCAACGGCCTGACTGATGTGTGTGGGACAGTGGTATACAAATAGGCAAATCTTCTAAACGGTACATTTTATATAAATACATTCTATTAGTAATAATATTGGTATGGCTATATCTAACCATACAAACTACATTTGTGAGATGGGAATAACACTTTAAGTACTATATTTTCTGTCATGGTAATATGGATGCATTAGCAGATGCCAAACTTAAGGGGGTTGTCTGCATAGAACATGCCTTTAACCCCTTCTTTGCCACAAAACATTTTTATTTTATTTTTTTTGACAAACACAAAACATGAAATATAAAATAAGGGCTGATTATCAACTGTATTGTGCCACTTTTTTTTTTTTTTTTTTGCTGATCCCAGTGTAGGTCATATTCTTAGAAAAGAAAAGAAATACAATGCAACAGCACTCTGCAAACCAAATAAAGTACAAAAATGCCATAGTAATATAAAATATTTTGATGCTAATGCTACACTCATTTAGTAAATTTGAGATTCTTGGCAAATATATTTTGTACAAAATTATCTGGGCCCGTCTGCCAAACGTCAAGGCGATCTCTGTAAGACGGGAACCTAACACTATTTCCTACCTGTTATGTGCCATAATGGCCTCCGTATAATTCAGGGGGTGTTGGTTCCACAGGCATGCTGAGATCGCCTTGACGTTTGGCAGACGGGCCCAGATAATTTTGTACAAAATATATTTGCCAAGAATCTCAAATTTACTAAATGAGTGTAGCATTAGCATCAAAATATCTTATATTACTATGGCATTTTTGTACTTTATTTGGTTTGCAGAGTGCTGTTGCATTGTGTTTCTTTTCTTTTCTGTGTATCTAGCCATAGCAACGTGCACCTGCACACTGGGATGTGCTGACTGACCCCCGCCCCCCCCCCCCCCCCCCTTTTTTTTTTTTTTTTTCTTTTCATATTCTTGTCTGTACTTGTGGATGATATAAGACCTTTCTATTGATGTGAGTGAGAAAAGTACAGAATGCCCACAGAAGATATCTGTGAGGATAAAGCAGTGTGTGCATGAGGTCTTAAAGGGAATCTGTCAGCTCTGAAACAACCCCTTCCCTCCCAAACTAGATTAAGCAGTATATAGTGTAAGTGGTGCCGAGTCCAGTTATATAACTTTTATCTTCATACTTGGTTTTCTGACATTGTGCTCCGACAAACCAGCAGTAAAATGCATTGAGAGGACTCCTGCACATATTGAAGAGGACTTGGAGGAGTCTTCTCCATGCATCTTACTGCTGGTCTGTGGGAGTACAATGCTGGAATGCAAGTGAGTATGGTAGTATGAATTACATCATCAGACTTTGCACCAGGAACACTATACACCGCCTACCTTAGTTTGGGGGTGTTTCAGGGCTGGCAGATTCCTTTTAAAGAAATTATATTCTTCCATCCCCCTTATAGTCTGAAAGTAGACACATGGTCCATTCTAAAAATTTCCCTTCGCATTCCACATTCATGTGCGTCTTCATGCAATTTTGGATCAAAATTGATGTTTATAAAGTCTGACCCAAGCAGAGCTTGAGACATACATTTACAAATAAAATCCATGCATACTGCTTATGTCTATGGTTACGTGTGCAGTTACACGACTGTGAGGAGGAGGAAGACGTGGATGAGATCCTGTTTCTTAATATCAATTGTAGACAAATTAGGGCCAAGGAGGAGATGAAGGAAGGAAGCTGAGATTTATTTCTACACATAATCTGACATTTCCTTTGTCTCTGCTCTTTGGACATAATTGCCATAGGAGTGTCTGATTGTATCCCAGGTTGTAGCACCCTATGGTCACAAGTGAAGGGCATTGCAGCCTCTTTGTTGAAGAACCAAATGGGAAATGTTTCTGTCTTTCCATTCTCATATAAGAGAGTCTCTCATGTATTGCAGTATGGCATAGTCATAGGACTAGTTGTGACGTTAATACTTTTCAGGTCTCTACACTCATGGACACTCCAGTCGCTGCAGTTTGGTCAGAGAAAGGTCAAGTAGAAATCTATGATCTCCAGAAGCAGCTGGCGGCAGTGTCTGACTCCCAGACATTAGCCGCATTTCTGAAAGAGGATCAAGCCAAAATCAAACCAGTTTTCTCTTTTTCTGGTCACATGACTGAAGGATTTGCCATGAGCTGGTCTCCAAAGACAGCAGGTGAGAGATGGATACCTGTGTGTATTACTACTTATTGCTATTCTTGATGTGTCTGTTTTACTAACTGTATCCACCTCAAAATAACCATTCTGGAGCATCTTTTCTTAAATTTGCTTTATATTGTTCCTCCCGGAAATGAACAAATTGACAATTGGTTTTTACCAGTTTGGAGTGTTACTACACTGCCCAAGGAGGCAATTACATGTCTGTGTGCCAGGCATATGTCCTTATTACTCGTGTCGTGGCCTGGCCACAGGTATAACTGACCTGAAATCGCATCATCTTAAAGGGTTATTCCCATCATTGACAATGGGGGCATATCATTAGGATATGCCCCCATTGTCTTATAGGTGCGGGTCCCACCGCTGGGACCCGCATTTATATCGAGAACGGAGCTCCCAAAGTGAAGGAGGGCGCACTGCGCATGCACAGCCACCCTCCATTCATTTCTATGGGGCCACCAAAAATAGCCGAGCGCTGGCTCGGCTATTTCCGTCAGCTACATAGAAATGAATGGGAGCGGTAGTCGTGCATGCCTGGTGCGCTCCCATTCATTTTTATGGAGCAGAGGGGAGCTGCGCCTGGTGGTGGCCGGACCCCGGGAAACCTGGAATCCTCCAGACGCAGCACTCCCCGCTCCGTTCTTGATATAGGTGCAGGTCCCAGCGGTGGGACCAGCACCTATAAGACAATGGGGGCATATCCTAGCGATATGCCCCCATTGTCTAAGATGGGAATACCCCTTTAAGGATCTGTGATGCTGAGAGTTTGGGTAAGTTAAACCTATGCTTGGGCTGTGACCAGTTAATGCAGACATATAATGTGTTGGCACTCTGTATGTATCCAGATTAACTCTGTCCAGTCACTGCTGTCAGTATCAGGGTTTGTAGGTAACTCCCAGTTATCGATTTATTCGTAAATGTACAGGAGGCATAACCATTTGTAAAACAGAATATCTATATGAAGAGCCGAGCAAAGATCGTGAAATGAAAGCAACCACTTTGTTGGCTGCTTGCATTTTCTTCTTCAGTAATTGTAACATTCGCATGATTTTTAGTAAGCCATTAAAGGGTTTCTGTCGCCAGAATTAACCCCCTTACAATGTGCTAATGTCAGCAGAATCTAACTCTGCTGTTGTTAGGTTTATTCATGCCCCCTGTTCCTGCACAATTCTTACTTTTAATATGTAAATGAGCCTCTAGGAGGGGGGGGGGGGGACGTCGCTCCTGCTCCTAGAGGCTCTGCTCTCCTACCTCATTTCACGCCCTGCCGTCCTTGATTGACAGGCAGCGTTCGTCTCCTGCTGCTGGCCCTGTGTGCTGGGTAAACTGCATGGCGCATGCGCAAGATTTACCCGGCACACAGGGCTGGCAGGAGAAGACTTGTGCTGGCCCTGTCAATCAAGGACAGCTTCTTTCTGAAGAGGATGCACATCAGTCGTCAGTTCCTTCCCCAACATTGATGCCAGGCGCTCAAAAGCCTAATTCACATTTCCGTGGAAGACAGTCCGGGACGATCCGTGAAATCCCGGACTGTGCTCCTTCTGAGGACGGGAGCGCACAGCGTCATAGCAACCAATGACGCTGTGCGCTCCCGTCCTCATGCGCTCCACGGTCTGGGATTTCATGGAAATGTGAATTAGGCTTAATTCTGTGTCTGCTACTTTAACCATTCAGATGCCTTTATATAGAAAATGAAAGACTCCTTAGACTGTTACCTATATTATATACGATAAACTCTGTCTCTCTGTGCAGGCCGATTGATTACTGGGGACTGTAACAAGAACATTCATTTGTGGAATCCTAAAGAAGGAGGGTCATGGCATGTTGACCAAAGGCCTTTCACTGGTCACACGAAGTCTGTGGAGGATCTACAGTGGTCACCAACTGAAGCTACGGTAAAGAGAAGTTCGCAGATCTGTACTGAATTAGTATCCTAGAATGGTAGACTTCATTGACAATTAGGATAATCTGAAAAGAAACAATGAGCATACTGGAACATATACGAACACTGTGGAGTTAGTGCATCACATTAAAGGGGTTGTCTGAGTTATTCTTAAATGCCTTAAAGGGAACCTGTCATGTTGAACGTTGTGTGAGAGCTGCAGGCAGCATGTTATAGAGCTGGAGGAGCTGAGCAGACTGATATGGTCATAGATGGAAGGCTGTCAGTCACTGATAGGACCTCCTCCTCCACATAGAGGGAAGGCTGTCAATCACTGATAGGACCTCCTCTTCATAGGGGGAAGGCTGTCAATTACTGATAGGACCTCCTCCACATAGAGGGAAGGCTGTCAATCACTGATAGGACCTGCTCCTTCACGTAGAGGGAAGGCTGTCAATTACTGATAGGACCTCCTCCTCATAGAGGGAAGGCTGTCAATTACTGATAGGACCTCCTCCTCATAGAGGGAAGGCTGTCAATCACTGATAGGACCTGCTCCTCATAGATGGAAGGCTGTCAATCACTGATAGGACCTCCTCCTCATAGGGGGAAGGCTGTCAATTACTGATAGGACCTCCTCCTCATAGATGGAAGGCTGTCAATCATTGATAGGACCTCCTCCTCCACATAGAGGGAAGGCTGTCATCACTGATAGGACCTCCTCCACATAGAGGGAAGGCTGTCAATTACTGATAGGACCTCCTCCTCCACATAGAGGGAAGGCTGTCAATTACTGATAGGACCTCCTCCTCCACATAGAGGGAAGGCTGTCAATTACTGATAGGACCTCCTCCTCATAGAGGGAAGGCTGTCAATTACTGATAGGACCTCCTCCTCATAGAGGGAAGCCTGTCAATCACTGATAGGACCTCCTCCTCATAGAGGGAAGGCTGTCAATCACTGATAGGACCTCCTCCTCATAGAGGGAAGGCTGTCAATCACTGATAGGACCTCCTCCTCATAGAGGGAAGGCTGTCAATCACTGATAGGACCTCCTCCTCATAGAGGGAAGGCTGTCAATCACTGATAGGACCTCCTCCTCCACATAGAGGGAAGGCTGTCAATCACTGATAGGACCTCCTCCTCCACATAGAGGGAAGGCTGTCAATCACTGATAGGACCTCCTCCTCATAGAGGGAAGGCTGTCAATCACTGATAGGACCTCCTCCTCCACATAGAGGGAAGGCTGTCAATCACTGATAGGACCTCCTCCTCCACATAGAGGGAAGGCTGTCAATCACTGATAGGACCTCCTCCTCCACATAGAGGGAAGGCTGTCAATCACTGATAGGACCTCCTCCTCATAGGGGGAAGGCTGTCAATCACTGATAGGACCTCCTCCTCCACATAGAGGGAAGGCTGTCAATTACTGATAGGACCTCCTCCTCCACATAGAGGGAAGGCTGTCAATCACTGATAGGACCTCCTCCTCATAGAGGGAAGGCTGTCAATCACTGATGGCTCCGCCTCCTTGACTTCACAGCCCAGAATGAGTAGGAATATAAATGACTAAAATACAGGTTTTACTGAATCTTGGTGCTGTTCATTGAGTGACATCCGGGTTAAAACTGTAAATGAGGCCAAACACAGACGAGCAAGTTCAGTGTGAGAAACTCGCTGTATGTGTCAGTGTGGATTCTCGTTCTGTTCTCTTCTCCTCTGACAGGATCACACAGCATTGTAATGATTTATAATACTGTGTGACCTTGAGAGTGCTGGAATCTATAGTATTACGCTGACATAATGTGGTTACTGTAATACAATAGATTCCAGGACTCTCAGGGTCACGCAGTATTATAAATCATTACAATGCTGTGTAAAAAGCTCTGATAGTGGTGGAACGCGTACTGCGCATGGGCAGCCGCCCTCCATTCATTCCTATGAGGTTGCCGAAAATAGCCGAGCGCTGGCTTGGCTATTTCTGTCGGGCCCATAGAAGTGTGAATGGGAGAGGTGGCTGCGCATGTGCGGTGCGCTCCCATTCACTTCTATTGGGAGAGCACTTGGGGGTAGCCAGACCCGGGGTCCTCCAGCCACCACTTTCCCTGCCCCATTCTCGATATAGATGTGGGTCCCACCGCTGAGACTTCCACCTATCAGACAATGGAGGCATAGAGGGGCCACAGCAAGATTTAGCACTGGACCTGAGCCACATGCACTTGGAGGGGCCCCTATTGCCCCAGTGATCGGCTCCCCAACCAGTTGCATGGTGATGACCTATCCTAAGGACAGAACAAAATGTGATTTCTCCCCCCCCCCCCCCCCTTAATATATTTAGCCTTTTCTTAATCTGTACCTAGAAGGTATATGGTATGATATTGTAGGTAACTAATGATAATATATTTAACAGGTTTTTGCTTCCTGCTCAGTTGATGCTTCAATTCGTATTTGGGATATCCGAGCAGCTCCTAACAAAGCGTGCATGCTGACAGCGAGCCAGGCCCATGAAAGTGACGTCAATGTAATCAGCTGGAACCATCATGAACCTTTTATTGTCAGTGGCGGAGATGATGGTGTCCTAAAGATTTGGGACTTGCGCCAGTTTCAGGTGAGTGCTGTGCATGATATGTACTGATGACTGTTATTCCTCTAAGGTGACCTGCACCTATGAGCTTGGCCAGGTCTGTCCTTTTCTACTCCTGTGTGGAATGCAGTGGACAGTGCAATTTTGGAACCCGTAGTCTAATGCTTTTGGGACAGTTGTGCTTAAGGGCTTGTTCATGTGTGTTGGATTTCATAGCAGTGCAGATTCCCTGTGAAGTCGGCCCTTTTATTATCTTTCTATCTGTATCTTAGGATAGATGTGTTTATCCCAGGTTTACATTTACTTGGGGCTCAAGGACACAGGGTTTTGTTTTTTTCTGCGTCCAATCCGCATTTTTTGGGGCTCGGGTGCAGACCTGTTCAGTGAGGCCGCAGAAGATGTGTGCTGTCTGAATCCGTATGCCTGTTCCGTGGCACCCAAAGATAGAACATGTCCTATTCTTGTCTGTTTTACGGACAAAGATAGGACTGTTTTATAGAGGACAGGACGTTCCATTCTGCAAAATGCACACCAGCTCTATATGTGTTTTGCGCATCGCAAAACAGGTTACAGTCGCATGCATGGTTACTCAGGATTTTCATAGCTGGAGGTTCTGTCCCCCCCGCTAGCTCCAGACGGTGCCCCTTGTTCTTGTATTCTAGTTTCTTATTTAAAAAAAAAACTTCCCTCCTGAACTTCAATTAAACCTAAAGGTTTCAGTTATCTAACTTTGGTATTTAAAGGGGTTATCCAATTCTAAAAATGCCCCTCCGATAAATCATACTTAACCCGTTCGCACCCGTGAGGCTAGGGAGAGACTGTCGCGTCCTGCTATTGGCTCCCCTGGTGGCCGTATGTTTATATCTGCGCGATGGAGGGAAGCAGCGGCAGGCGTGCAGGGATCCAGAGAGAGGCGGGTGCTGGGGTAAGTATGAGATATATAGGAGGGGCCCGGCCATTGTTTTCACAGCACCTTACTGCAGCTATTCCTTCTATGCCCCCTTAGTTACATTGAGAGGGAAGGGCACTGGGGCTTCTCCAGGTGCCTATTTAGCTCATGTTGAGTTTTAGAGAGTGCAGTATTTTTTTAGATTCACAGGTGAAGGGGATGGTCCTCAAGCATTGTGTGTCACTTGGTGGCCTGAATGCTGGGAGACCTACATAGGGTGTTAGAAATATGTGTAGTGAGACGGCTCCAATATTGCGGAATAGATGCGGCCCCATTCATCTCTATGAGAGCGGGTAGCCAGCTCCGTGCCGTGGCTCCGCGTAAAAAAAAAAAAAAAAAAATAGAACATGTCCTATACTTGTTCGCAACAGCGGACAAGTATAGGCATTTTCAATGGGGCGCCCAGCCGTGTGTTCCGAGCGTTGCGGAACACACGCCGGGCGGCACCCGTAGTATTGCGGTTGTCTGAATGAGCTCTAAATGCTTGAATTCTCAAGTATCTATTTCTTCTCTCCACAGAAAGGAGTGAGTGTGGCCCGGTTTAAGCAGCACACGGCCCCAATCACATCTGTTGAGTGGCATCCTACAGACAGCGGGGTATTTGCAGCTTCTGGCGCTGATGATCAAATAACGCAATGGGATCTTGCAGTGGAGAGAGATCAGGATCAGGAGGGTGAAACGGAAGATCCTACATTGCAGGCTATTCCACCACAGCTGCTGTTTGTTCACCAAGGAGAAAAGGACATTAAGGAGTTACACTGGCATCCACAGTGCCCAGGAGTAGTCATTAGCACAGCTTTGTCTGGATTTAATGTATTTCGTACCATCAGTGTGTGAGGCCATTCAGCACCCAATGCTGCGGACAATTTGTGGCGTTTCTCCTAACAACTTACTACTAACCAATGGTGCAAATGACATGTACAACTGTTCCCTCATCTGAGGTTTTATTTAAAATGAGCAAACAGATGTCATCTTTTTCTATAGTCTTTAAAAAAAAAAAAAAACATCTTTCTATATTTTAAAATAATCCTCAAAAGCTGTGTGACTTGTATTGCTTTGCTTCTGCAAACTCTGAATTTTACGTCAACATCTTCCCACGCAGCACCATACTATTACCTGACTGCAAATAGGTAGTTAATAGAGATGAGCGAGCATGCTCAGCCGAGCGTACTTGGGAGCAATTTTCGAGTAGTAGCGTACACATCTTCTAATCTGTACGCATCTTGTGATTTGTACGTATTAGCGTACAAATGTATAAGATGCATACGCGTTAGCGTACAGATTAGAAGATGCGTACGCTACTTCTCAAAAATTGCTCCCGCGTACGCTTGGCCGAGCATGCTCGCTCATCTCTAGTAGTTAATGCTCAGTAATAGTATGGCAGGGGCCTAGGATCTATGCCCATGCCATCACTTGTGGGAGGCAGGCACCCTGCTCTAATGGCTGGGATTGGAGTAAGATCCTGGTTATTGACCATGGTATCCAAGGTTAAATGTGATTAGGAGAGCTGAAGGAGTGCTATGGCAGCTCCAGAAAAAAATTATACAATATATTCTGCAAAAAGCAAGCTGTAATCTGTCCACAGAAAAATAAAAATGACAGAGCCCTTGGAGCACCGCTTTTGTAATAACTCTTCTCTCTGGGCACTCCCTCTAAATTGACAGGGCTAAAAAAAAAAAAAAAAAACACTCTAGCCCTGTATTCTCACACCTGGACCATGGCCCAGTGATGCAACGCTTGCTGACTCCTGAGCAGTGCAGATCCAGACTGCGCATGTGCCAATGTGAGGCTCCGCCCAGAAGTGGAAGCACTGAAGCTGGTGCCTCTGATTCCAAGTGTAGTCTTGTGCCATCAGTGTATGGGAATCATCAGCCGATACACGGTGCAAGTGCAGAATCACTAATCCACAATTCAGCCATGACGATACAAGACCAGAAGAGATTTTTAGCCATGTCAATCAAGGAGTACCCAGAGCAGGGGGTTGTTACAAAAGTGGTGCTCCAAGGGCTTTGGCCCGCCCCTTGGTGCTTGAATGCAGTGATTTTTGTCCGGCTGAGTCCTGGCATATTTGCCATGTAGTGGTTAGACTCCACTATAGTCAATGGGGCCGGCAGGCATTTTGGTAACGTCTGGCAAAGCAAGATCTGCAGACTTCCTGCTGGAACTACAAACAGAAGTGTGAAACTAGCCTTATAGCGTGAAGCAACTGATGGTTTGTTTTTCATGGATCAGACAACTCTGTCTGCCTGAGGTTATCATTAGGGTATGACCACACAGTGCGATCATGCTGCGGTGGTTTCTTATTAAACTAATGAAGACCACACTGTTTATTCAGTCTACGTTAATAGCACCGCCAATAAAGTGCAGCTCTTAACAAGGCAGGACAACTAAACTGTACCGCCTTCATTAGTTTAATTACATATGGCTCAACTGTGTCATGTTGTCAAGCACTAAGTCACCCCTCTGTCTAACCAGAAATCTGCCAGATGTTAGCAGTGTAAATGCTCTAGGGGGCGAACAAGCAAACATGGAAAATATTTGGCAATTATTGTTTGGTGTAACTGAACATAAATGTCTGCTTGTGAATGAAAAAAAAATACCATCTAAGTAGCCCAACACTGTGTGCGGCTAAATGTGTAATCGCTAGGGCTGCAGTAAACGATTATTTTAGTAATCAAGTAATCTACCGATTAATCCAACGATTAATCGAGTACTCTAATAAGAAATAGCTAATTAAAAGAATGTATACCTTTCTAAGTCAGCAGACCCCCCCCCCCCCCCCCCGCCCGTGCCATCAGTCCTATATGTCATTAGTTACCCCCAATGCCATCAGCTTCCCTGTGCCATCAGGCCCCTTTGCCTCCAGTTTGCCCCCAGGTGCCTCCTGCTTGCCTCCCAGTGCCAACAGCTTGCTCCCAAGTGCCCCCCCTCTCCCACCCCGGTTCAGTTCCCTCCTGCAGCAGTTAACATGTAATACTTACATCTCCTGTAGAAGCGCCTCCGTACACGGCCCGGCTCTTTCATGGTCCCGCGCTGCACAGTGTTTCTGACGTCGTGTCAAAGTGCAGCGCAGGACCATGAAAGAGCCAGGCCGTGTACGGAGGCGCTTCTACAGGAGATGTAAGTATTATCTGTTAACTGCTGCGGCCGGCGGAGACCACAGAGCGGAACTAATTTTACTCCCGCTCTGTGGTCATGTGACACAAATGAATCCTCGATGCAGAAAATTTGCATCGAGGATTTTTCTGTGTACTCGATGAATCGTTTCAGCCCTAGTAATCATGGGGCAGATTTTCTGCAGAAACTCCTGCAACTGGCCCAGTCATCATTGGAACTTGCAGAAATCCATGCTTATGTTGTAGAGACAACCTCATTCAGATGCATGGACCAGATTTTCAGTCACTGATAATGCTCATTGCTGGATATTCATAAAACACCTGTGCCATATTGCCTTCATATTGCCGGAGTTCACAGAGAGGGGAAATAAAGTTGCACTTTTATTGTGATGCACCCCTATATTTTCACATGGGCTATCTGCTCACACAGTAACTAAAACATATTTATAGAGGCCATTAAGGCCTCATGCACACAACCCTATCCACGATGTGGTCCACAGCCTCCAAAATTACAACTACTGGCCGTCTGCATGCCGCATTTTCCAGTAGAACAGCTGATTATTTTTTTTGGTCCACAAAATGGACAAGAATTGGAAGTGTTCTTTAAATTGTGGAGCGGATACATGAATGCCGACCCGTACAGGTGAATGGGTTTGTGTGCGCAAAAAAAATGCAGAAGGGACATGGACTAAAACTACCTTCATGTGAATGAAGCCTAAAGAAAAGCCGTCACATTGAACATACAGTGCCCTTGTGAAAGTATTCACCCCCAAGGGTATTTTTCCTGTTCTGTTGCATTACAAACTGTAATTAAAATTGAGTTTTATGTCGATTTTATGTAACGGCCCTGACAAAATAGTCCATATATTGCTGTGGAATTTAAAAAAAAAAAATGATTACACTGAAAAAATGGAAAACTACGGTCGTGTGAATGGGGCCTTAGGTTATGGCCACACAGTCAAACTGGATGTGGTTTTGGAAGCCAAAACCAGGAGTGGTTGTACTTTCTCCCTGTTTATGATCCCACTCCTGATTTTGGCTTCCAGAACTGCATCAGTAAACCTGACCGTGTGGCCATACCTGAATCCAATAGAGAATCTGTGGCATGACTGATGTACACCAATGCAACCCATCTAATTTGAAGGAGTTGGAGTAGATGGTAGGTACATCAAATGGTACAATTCATCCCCTAACACCATGCAGGACTTTTTTCTCCTGTCTAAAATAATTCTCTGACGGAATTGACAAAAAAGGATGCAAAATTATCACAACTGATGCTCAAAATAACCGATCCGTATTTTCTTTCTGTTCTGACCGAACAGAGGAATGTAAAACAAAACGGTGATGTGAATACAGATAAAACAACGGGGAAGATTTATCTAAGCCGCTTCTTCATCTTAAAAGAAACTCTAAAAAGAACAAAAATGAACGGTGAAATCTGGTTGCTAAAGACAACTACTCCTCATTCGGCTTGCACTAATTTTGGTTTTGGCTGCATTTGGACCCATGTTTCAATACATACAATGCATTCAGAAGCTCCCGAGACCCTTTCACTTAGTGCTAAAATAAAAAAAAAATAACATTTTCCCCATCATTCTGCACACAATACCCCATAATTACAAAGAGATAACAGAATGTTTGGCTAAATTTTTGAAAAGGAAAAACTAAAATATTGCATTGACAGAAGTGTCTCAGATATTACACCTGCCGATTTTTCGGCACATGATTGCTAACGAACGTTCGTCGGGCAATCCAAATCTTTTGACATGTTAAAAAATTACAGTTTGGAGGTGGCAGATTGTGCTGTAAATTACCACTATACAGCATGGGGACAGGCAACAGCATAGTGATCTCTCCGCCCCATGCTGCATGTGAAAGCAGCGTTCTCCTCCACTGGCGAGCAGGTGATCATCGGGAAGAAACACTTCCCTCCCAACAATCATCCGCCACATCGGGCTGTCTAATACAGCCTATACGGTAGTTGAAGCACCTTTGGCAGCGATTACAGCCTCCAGTCTTCTTGGGTATGATGCCACAGGGTTTGCACACCTGGATTTTGGGATTTTCTGTCATTCTTCCCTGCAGATCATCTCAAGCTCTGTCAGGTAAGATGGAGACCATCGGTGGACATCCATATTCAGTTTTCTCCAGAGATGTTCAATTGGGTTCAACTCTGGTTGTGCCACACAAGGACATTCACAGAGCTGTCTCTAAGCCACTCCTGTGTTATCTTGACTGTGTGCTTAGGGTCATTGACTTGTTGGAAGGTCAACCTTCAGCCCAGTCTGGGGTCTAGCACACTCTGGATCAGATTTTCATTTAAGGGGTTGTATGCTTTTTTTATATTGAAGACCTATCCTGCAGTTGCGACAGTGAGCAGGTGAACAAAGAGAGCTGCTTTCTCATCAAACAGCTGATTGGCAGGGGTGCTGGGAGTTGGATCCCCACCAATCTGATAGTCATGACTTATCCCAAGTACAGGTCATCAATATAAAAACATTCCTGTACTTTTCTCCATTCCGCTTTCCATCAAACCTGACCAGTCTACCTGACCCAAACACTAAAAAACATCTCCACAGCATAATGCTGCCACCACCATGCTTCACTGCAGGGATGGTATTGGGAAGGTGATGAGCTGTGCCTGGTTTCCAGACGTGACGCTTCGTAATAAAGCCAAAAAGTTCAATCTTGGTTTCATCAGTCCAGAGAATCTTGTTATCTGCCATAAAGCCCAGATTGGTGGAATGCTGTAGTTATGGTTGACCTTCTAAACAGAAGATCTTTGTACTTTAGTCAGAGTGACCATTAGGTTCTTGGTCACCTCTCTTACCAAGGGCCTTCTACCCCAATTACTTAATTTGGGTTGGACATATAGCTCTAGGATGAGAGTCCTGGCTCTTCCATACTTCTTAAATTTTAAGAATTATGAGGCCATGCTCTTGGGAACTTTCAGTTTTCAGTTCAGCTTTTCTAGTTCTGTGCCTCCACACAATCAAGGGCAGGTCTTTCCTCTTGATGGCTTGGTTTTTGCTCTGATATGAATTGTCAGCTGTCGAACTTTATATAGATAGGGTTGTTTCTTTTCAAATCATGTCCAATCAACCAAATTTACCACTAGTGGATTCGAATCAAGATGTAGAAACATCTCAAAGATGATCAAGAGAAATGGGAGGCCCCCAGAGCTAACTTTCAAGTGTCATAGCAAAGGGTCTGAATACTTATGTTAAGGCAAAATATTAGTATTTACTTTCTAATAAATTTGCCAAAATTCTATTTTCACTTTCTTATTATGCGGTACTGAGTGCAGATTTATGGGTGGGAACTTCAATTTTTTTTAAATTTTAGTACAAGACTACATAATAAGAAAATGTGAAAAAAAGTGAAAGGGTCTAAAGTCTTTCTGAATGCATTGTATGTAAATAGGGTCTTTGCAGCATCAAAGAAGAGCGTCAAAACGGTTAGATTTATCTTAAAATGTCAGTGCTTAAGTAGAAAGCCTTAATTATTTTTCTTTAATAAAAATGGCCTCTGATGGGCCCGTGTGTAAGGTAAAGAAAAAGAGTCACTTTGCTGTTGATCAGATGCAGCGGCATAATCCCATTCACAGGGCTGATGGATCACCAGGACTTTCTAGCTCCTAGTCTGGTGTCTTCTCTTCACAAACAGCAGCCATGTAAGTGTTTTTGTGTTTGAAGCCTTCACTTTGGCGTCATCAAGTACGATTGTTATAAAACAGTCTGGTGTCAGTACTTCACTGCAACCCTGACCACTGTAAAGAGGTGTACGTCACTTGTCCCTCTTGGCTGGAGGAGCACAGCAGAACTGTCTTTTTCACATTTGTACCCAAGCGTCCTGCAGTGATAATGTCACTGAGTGCAATGTCCTCATCTTGTGGAAAGCAGATAGCGATATAATGTGCATGGAAGCGCATTGGATCTCCTGTACCAACAAAAAGCAAGAAATATTGGTCGTACTGTTACAGAAATGCAAACATACAGTTGTGTTGTATTACAAAACCATCTAACAGAATAAATCTATTTCTTATCTATAGAGTCACAAGTCACAGCTGCAAGGCCGCTCAAGAGAACGGAAAGTCAGCTGCAGTAACCAGGCACTGTTCTCAGTGGTAGTTCCAGCTTGGCGCCTGTGAGAACAGCTGACCAGTGGGGTGCCAGGTGTCAGACCTCCACAGGACAGGTCATCAGTAGGGATGAGTGAATCGACTTCGGATGAAACATCCGAAAACGATATGCATAATACTTTGTTTGAATACTGTACGGAGCAAGCGCTCCGTACAGTATTAGAATGTATTGGCTCCGATGAGCTGAAGTTATTGCTTCACGAAATCTCGCAAGACTTTACATAATGTCTTTATAAATCAATTTCTACTGTAATAAACCATTTCCCGAACTCAGATTCAGTCTCGCCATGGCGATTTTTACAGCAAAATTGAAATCCATATCTCTACCTTCTAGCAGCAAACACTTAGGATATTCTAGTTGTAGATATTTATGGCATATCCACAGGGCATCCAGAATGGTGCCCCCAATAACCCTGTCCGGCCAGGATACTTTGGCCAAAGGTGGTCAGGACTACAGAAGAAGCGAACAGGCAGTGCTACACTGTTTCCATAACTCACACACACACACACACATATGAATGCGAGTTACGGAAACAGTAGAGCACAACGAGCTATGCTGTGTCGGTGAAATCAGATGGGACTGGGTACTATTCTAGAGAGAAGTGTGGGTCCAAGAGGTGAGACCTGCATCTATCAGACATGTACAGTATATCATTTGGGCAAAGTTAGGCAGATACCCAGCTCAGGATACTATGATACAATATAAAGAATATTTGATATGCACCAGGGAACAGAAGACAACCACTTGAATATTCAGCACAGTTACAGCTCCATTGTCTTGAGAAATTTTTTCAGAACTATGGAAGCAGCAATCAGAACCGTAGAACTAGGTTTAGGGGAGGCTGTACAGCAGGGGCTCCTTTACTGCTCCATTATCCATTTATTAGCCTCTTTATGGACAATGGTAAGTGGTAATGGTAAAGGGAATCTGTCAGCTCCAAAACACCCCTAAACTAGAGTAAGTGATGCTGAGTCCAGTGATGTGATTTTTATCTTCATACTTCATAATTTTTATCTTCAAATTGGCTTTTTGAAATTGTGCTCTGACAAACCAGCAGTAAAATGCATTGAGAGGACTCCTGCGCTCATGCACATAATGGAGAGGACTTGAAGAGGAGTCCACTTAAAGTAGAACTCCCGCAAAAAATGTTATTCTCTGACCTGTTAGAAAGGTGCATGATGTAATCTGTAGTGAATACAATAGTCTCATCAGTGACTGTATCGGAGAACTATCCCCTCTCTTATATTGTAGCTGTGCCATGTGACCAACTCTCAGATCTGCAGCTGACACAGGACAGGAAGCCAGTTACTGCTCTATTCATTCCTATGAGACTGAGAGCGAGGCTCCCATAGGAATGCACAGAGAAATAGACTTCCTGTCCACACATAAGATGCCGTGTGAGTTGGTGAGTCTGATTGCTGGTCACATGACACAGATGAGAAACATCAGGGAGAAAAGCCACTGGTAAGAAAATGAAATTCACTACAGATCATGTACCTTTCTAACAGGACAAAGAATAATATTTTTTGCGGGAGTTCTTTAATGTATTTTACTGCTGGTTTATGGGAGTACAATGCTGGAATGCAAGCGAGTATGAAGATAAAAATTATATAACTGGACGCAGCATCACTTACACTTTACACCACCTACTCTGGTTTGGTGGGTGTTTTGGAGCTGACGGATTTCCTTTTCTTAAAGGGGTATTCCCAGGATAGGATGTATTTATATAAAATGTACCATTTAGAAGATTTCCCTATTTGTATATCCATTGTCCCACACACATCAGTCAGACCGTTGCCCCTGGTTATGGCCACTGTGGCCGTGTAGTAGTGGTAGCCGGCTTATTCTTGTTCAAACCCGCTCTGAGGTAACTGCTGTATTGTGAACGCACATTACATGAGCATGCGGACACACATCTTACGGTACTTTCACATCTGCGTTTTGGACGCTACCAGTATAAAACGCAATGGTCAGGATCCATCCAAAACACAGACTTTATAAATGGATCCTGCTCCATAGAGATGAATTGATCTTGGAACAGGATCCGTTTCTCTGCGTTTTGGAAGCGCAGACAAAAATGCTACAACCCTAAGATGTGTCTCCGCATGCTCATGCAATGTGCGTTCACAATACAGCAGTTACCTCAGAGCGGGTTTGAACAAGAATAAGCCGGCCACCACTACTACATGGCCGCTGTGGTCGTAACCAGGGGCAACGGCCTGACTGATGTGTGTGGGACAATGGAAATACAAATAGGGAAATCTTCTAAATGGTACATTTTATATAAATACATTCTATTAGTAATAATATTGGTATGGCTATATCTAACCATACAAACTACATTTGTGAGATGGGAATACCCCTTTAAGGTTCAGTAATATAAGTTATAAAAAGTGTATAAATAAAGTAGTGACAGAAATACGATACCTGGATAAACAAGAAAATCTCCCCCAAACTTGCCACCATTGGTGAGGTAGTAGCCCTTCTGCCAAAGATCTCTGAAAACCTTGTAGCGTGCTTCATGATTCTTCTGGCCTGTGTACGGCCACTCAGATGACACCTCTTGCACGTCCACCTCTTCTTCATTACCAGATCGAAGCTGAGCAGTAGGAATCTGCACCATCATTGCTTCCTTTGGGAAGTGGAATGTCTGTTCTAGATTAATCAGCTCTTTTATAGGACCTTGAGAGGATGACTCCATTGGTTCTGTAATCAAAAGAATAGACAGATTATTGTAAATTAAAGGCATGGTCTCTTCAGAGACAACCCTGGTCAAAATGCAAGTGCTTCAGAGTCAGCTGGTCGCAGTGGGTGCTTTAGATTATGTAAATCATATTTACATTGCTGGTATTTTAATGCAATGTGGATTTTCTGCAGAAAATCTGGAGTGAACCCCTCCAGTGTAGCCATACCCCAAGTGTGCCCTACCACAGTCTTAGGCTGTGTCCAGACGTGACTGAAATGCTGCAGTCCTGCAGTCACATATTTTCATGTGGCAAATTCACAGTGTTGCATACAAAAAGCGCAGCATAAACTGGGGGGGGGGGATTTTCAATCTGCAGCTTCAATTTATGCTGCTGTTTCACCCTTTGCAATGGAGAGGGTGAAATCCACAGCCATTTCTATAGCAAAAGCCACATGTAATATATACGGTATTTGTTATGGTTCGCAGCAGACTTTTCCGCTGAATTTTTGTGTGGATGTTCCCTTAGAGTATAGACAGTACAGGCGTTCTCTAGTCCCTCATCGCATCAGCAGGAAACCTGAGAACCATAGCGAAGGGTAGAGTCCTCTTTACGCCACAGTCATTCTTGACTATGGTGATCAAAGGGTTAAACAGTCACGATCAGAGGTATCATAAGACAATAGCAGAATACTAAATCTTTCAAAAACTTAACTACTGGTGTTTTGTCCACCTACTAACCTTCCTAAACCTAATATCTCCATCTCAGTGTGTGGCACAGCCATAACGCCTACAGCACGCCCGTTATCTCGGTGCTATGTTTCACACTGATCTTTCCTTTACCTCGTATATTCATTCTCTTGCCCCCTCATGCCGCCTAATCCTCAAAAACATCCTAAAATAAAAAAAAACCTTTAATTGTTGTCCTAATCCATTCCTGCCTCATTACTACTTGGTCTCCCCCTCACCAGACTTTCCCCTCTCCAATCTATCCTGAATACAGCAGCCAGGTTCATCCATCTATCTACTACTCTAATGCCTGCCCTGTGCTAGTAATTGCACTGGTTGCCCGTACAGTATAGGATTCAATTTAAACTTCTCCTGCTCATAAAGCTTTCCACAGTACTGCACCCTCTACATCTCCTCCCTCATTTCTGTCTGCCATCCTACCCGTGATCTCTGTTCAACCAACAATTTATGACTAACATCAACCATAATCCGAAGCTCTCACCCTCATCTCCAAGACTTCTCCCGAGCTGCACCAGTTCTCTGGAATGCCCTACCCCAAGAAATTAGGTTAAAGGGGTTTTCCGGGATTTTTATAATGATGACCTGTCCTCAGGATAGGTCAGCAGTGTCTGATCAGTGGGGGTCCAACACCTGGGACCCCTGTCGATCAGCTGCTTGGAAAGGCATCAGCGTTCCTGTGAGCGCCGCTGCCTTCTCTCAGCTCACCAAACATAGCGCCAAACATTTTTTGGCAGCTGTACTTGGTACCGCAGCTCAGCCCCATTCACTTCAATGGGGCTGAGCTGCTCCTAGCTGAAAGAAGGCCGTGGCACTACTGTGAGCACCACTGCCTTCTCAAACAGTAGATCATCAGTGTAAAAAATTCGGAAAACCCCTTTAATTCATAACATCCACAGTTTTTAGGTTGGCCTCTCACATCCCCTGATCCACACACCCCATGCACTCAGAAGCTCTTCAGATATTGGCAGGTAACTAGATCATGCAGCTTTATATCTGCTCCCCTATTTTCCCAAGATGGCTGGACCATTGTACAAATCAAGCACTTGTTACCTTTTGTGTCACCCCTATCTCCTCATAGATTGTAAGCTCTTGGAAGCCCTCATTCCTCTGGTTTGTTGACTTGTATGTTGCTATGTTATTAATGTATAACTCTATATAGCGCCATCATATTCTGCAGCGTAAACAACGATTATTATTGCTATATTACAATGCCCAGGGGGCCGCCCGAGCCCTCCTCATGGCTGTCTGCCAGGTATATAATCGGCTGATCCTCTCAGCATTAAAGGATATGGACACCTTTGTATAAAAAAAAAAAAACACATTTTTACACTAATTAATTTATTCTGTGGATAAAATCATTTCTCTAATTGGGTGTGTTTATTTTTCTTTTTTGAGTTACAGCTTGCTGTGCTTCCTATGCACATACAACACAAAAAGTGTAATACCAAGTGATCAAAAAGTCATATGTGCCCCAAAATGGTACCAATAAAACCGTCATCTCATCCCACAAATATTGAGACCCTACATAAGACAGTCGCCCAAAAAAAAAAATATATATGGCTTTCAGAAAATGGAGACAGTAAAACATGATTTTTTTTGTTTCAAAAATGCTCTTATTTTGTAAAATAAAATTTAAAAAATGCACATATTAGGTACAACCACGTCTGTAACAACCGGCTCTATAAAAATATCACATGAGCTAACCCATCTGGTGAACGTCGTAAAAATTTTTTTTTTTTAAATGTGCCAAAAAAGCCATTTTTTAAATCACCTTACATCACAAAAAGTGTAATACCAAGCGATCAAAAAGTCCCCATGTGCCACAAAATGGTACCCGCAAAAAATGAGACCCTACTTACGACAATCGCCCAAAAAATATAGCTTTCAGAAAATGGGGACACGTGTTTTTTTTTTTCAAAAATGTTTTTACTGTGTAAATCCAAAATAAAATTGAAAAAAATAGACATATTAGGTATTGCTGTGTCGTTACGACCTGCTCTATAAAAATATCACATTACCTACCCTGTCAGGTGAACATTGAAAAAAAAATAAATAAATAAAAACAGCCATTTTTTGGTTACCTTGCCTCACAAAAAGAGTTTATATAATATTATATATATATATATATATATATATATATATATATATATATACACACACACAAGGCACAACTACCTCCAGCAAAAGATTTATATACAGCAGGAGTAACCCATATATATATATATATATATATATATATATAACAACGGCAGCACATCAGGCTAAATACAAATCTGGAGGTGCAGGCCAATGAGTCCGGCAACAAATCCAAGAATTAAAAAAATGGCAGCACTCTCACAAAAAAATGAGTGAAAAGAAAAACACTATTTTCACCCCTGTGGTCGCAACTAGGGATGAGCGAACTTGTGTTTCAAGTTTGGCGCACAAGGTTCAGGTTAAGTAAGAATTCTGTTATGGATTCCACTATCACGGACCATAACTAAGGGTCCATTCAAATGTCTGAACCATGTGCTGTCCGCATCCGCACTTCCGTTGCCCGGCCCCGGAAAAAAATAGAACATGTCCTATTCTTGTCTGCAGCCACAGACAAGAATAGGCATTTGTATAGTGCTGGCCATGTGTGGACCGCAAAATGCGGAAAGCACACAAAACATTTGCAGAAGTGTGAATGGACCCTTTTGGCCATGGTAGCGCAATCCATAACGGAATTCTTAAATAACCTGAACCTTGAGCGCCGAACTTGAAACACTAGTCGCAACGTTCCAGCTCATAGCTTGAAAATAGACTCTGTGAATGATTTGAAAACATTGCGACCACAGGGGTGAATAAAGTGTTTGAGAGCGCGGACATTTTATATATATTTTTTTTTTTTTTTTTTTTTAATTTATTAAAATGGTGTAAAGTAGAACCGGCTTAGTTGCCCATAGCAACCAATCAGATCAACTTTCATGTTTCACAGCTTCATTGGAAAATGAAAGGAGGAATCTGATAGGTTGCTATGGGCAACTAAGCCACTTCTACATTACACCAGTTTTGATAAATCTCCAGCTCCTCCCCATGTACCTCTATGTGTACATAGCATCGTGTGTCGTCACTGTACTAATCTGTGTGGGAGAAGTGACCGCTCACTGTGCGGACTGCAAACATACTGTACTCAGAAGAGACTGCACACGTACTGTACTCAGAAGAGAGCAAACACATAATACTGTATTCAGAAGTGCATATAGTGAGAGCTATCAGTAATGAGATATATATCCTGCTTATAACACCATGGTTCTGACTATAGAGAACTGCTCTAACATTATCAGCAGAAATATCTATTGTGTCTACAAATAATGGACTTTCTACAGAAGGGAAAGTGAGAACTAGATCTGCTGATTACAAGCTGTAGCATACTGTAAGACTCACCATGTTGTGGATTGGAATGAAATCTCACTACCAAGTTACTTGCAAGTGCCATCAGCTTACACTGTGTGTTAGAAGCTGCTAGCTGTGCTGTGTAACAGGATGTGGGGGCGGGACTCTGTGCTAGTGCATGTGAGATCAACAGGAACGCCCACAGAGCTTCTCAGGAGAAGACAGCAGACAGCAAAAATCATATCAGAGCATTTCTGAATGCATGTGAAGCAAAGCTGATACCAGTAAACTAACAAGTGCTATTTTATTATGTGCTGCATTACGGTAAGACATGGGTTTATTGATTTTTAGTGCACAAAGGTGTCCATATCCTTTAATGCTAGAAGGGTCAGGTACTTAAGCACTTACCTGGTGGCCACAGGTGCCCTCCTGAATTAAACTGTATTGCTGTTGTCAGTATTTTGTGCTGCAGTATAGTATTGCTGGCCCTGGCTACTTCTGTTGTCCTTGTCTACATGTATTGTCCCGCCTTCTGTCAATCTACAACATGGAGCCACTTTTAGGTTTTTTCCAGGGCCAATGCTTTTTCAAGGACTGGTAGCACTGTCCCTGCATACCTTCTTGCTCAACACGCTGTCTTTTTCTCTTGCTTCTACCTTCCGCAATCCGCTCTGACAGGCCTTCCAGCGTCCGCTTCTTTTCTTGCAAGGCCAGCTGCGATTGTTCTTCGTAGCTTTGATGCAGGAACTCTGCATAGGACTCCTTCTCCTCTACAGCAGTGGAGACATCGGTGCCATCCTGTAATGAAGCAGTAGTAAAACACTATGGGGGGAGATTTCTCATGACTGTGCCAAACTTACAACATGTGGCACAGTCTTTCATACGTCTGGGACATCTTTAAATGGGTTTTCTGGGTTTAGTATGGTTTGTAACAGATATGCTCATGTAGTTTCATCTGGCCTGTTTTCATCATCTAGTAGACAAATCTCTCTGGTTTGTTTCCATCCTGTATGTAGCACTTCCTGTTCCTGTATCCAACCAAACCCATGATGCACTTCTCCTTTCTCTGTCACACCTACTGCACCGCTCCTAACAACACCCAGCTAGTTTATAGCTCCTCCCACCAGCTAGTTACATAGACACTCCCCTATCACTGCTCCTAACACCTCCCAGCTAGTTTATAGCTCCTCCCACCAGCTAGTTACATAGACACTCCCCTATCACTGCTCCTAACACCTCCCAGCTAGTTTATAGCTCCTCCCACCAGCTAGTTACATAGACACTCCCCTATCACTGCCCCTGTATGGACATAACATCACAGGAAATAAGTAAGAGCTGCATGGACATGGTCGTGTGACCACATCCCAGAACGGGAGATAGGAGCAGTAAAGGTAAAATAAATTACAGCTACCTTCATAAATGATTGACTTAAAGGGGAAATCTCATGACTAATGTAAAAAATGAAAATCAGACATCGTATAGGACATGACAATCTCTAACACAGCCCGCTCCGCTAATCCTGGTATAGCACATAGTTACAGGGTACCCATGTACTATGCCAAGAGGTAGTAATCCTCGGGGGTGTGCGGGTAGGAGCAGCAATGTGCACTCCTGCCCGTAGGCACTGCTGCTGCAGCCCATTCATAAAGTGACTACAGCCCCTACTGCTCAGTGGTGTATGGAAATGTCAATTTTAAGCACACAGGGAATGGTCCGCTTTAGGGAGGGGAAACTATAATAAAAATACAAAATGCATTAATAAAGTATATTAGAGAAACCATTATTAGGGCATTAGGGACATCTTATTCAAATTTTACTCAAAGGTTTAGTTACTCTTTAATGAAAAAAAAAAAAAAAAGGACGTAATTCAGACTAGGTTTTTTTTTGTTTTGATATTACGGCGTTCACTTTAGGGTTGTCGCGGGTATCAAAATTTCGATACTGAATCGATACTTTTATACCAGTATCGATTCGGTACCGGAATTTGCTCTTTTTCGATACTAAAATAAAAAATTCTCTTACCTGTCCTGCGCCGCGGCTCCGCTCTGGGTCCGGCGCTCCTCTTCTTTTCCGGGCCCGCGCTGCACTGTCCTGACCGCGTACAGCGTCAGGACGTAGTGCACGCAGTCAGGTGACAGTGCAGCGCCGGGAAGAGAAGAAGAGGAGCGCCGGACCAGTAGCGGAGCCGCGGCGCAGGACAGGTAAGAGATTTTTTTATTTTATTCTGATGGGGGCACAGTGGGCTGATGTGAGGTCTGATGGGGGCACGGTGGGCTGATGTGAGATCTGATGGGGGCACGGTGGGCTGATGTGAGGTCTGATGGGGGCACGGTGGGCTGATGTGAGGTCTGATGGGGGCACGGTGGGCTGATGTGAGGTCTGATGGGGGCACGGTGGGCTGATGTGAGGTCTGATGGGGGCACAGTGGGCTGATGTGAGGTCTGATGGGGGCACGGTGGGCTGATTTGAGGTCTGATGGGGGCACGGTGGGCTGATGTGAGGTCTGATGGGGGCACAGTGGGCTGATGTGAGGTCTGATGGGGGCACAGTGGGCTGATGTGAGGTCTGATGGGGCACAGTGGGCTGATGTGAGGTCTGATGGGGGCACAGTGGGCTGATGTGAGGTCTGATGGGGCACACAGTTTTTTTGTGTTTTATTTTTTCGGCGTGGTATCGAATGGTATCGAGTATCGAATACTTTTTCTTGGTATCGAAATCGAATGAAAATTTTGGTATCGTGACAACTCTAGTTCACTGTGCACTAAAAATTCCATGACATCTTTATTCTACAGCTCAATATGATTACGGCAGTACCAAATTCATATAGTTTATTTTTTTTGTTTTATGGTTTTTAAAGAAATAAAAACTCTTGAAAAAAATTTTTCTTTGCCTCGCCATTTTCTGACAGCCATAATTTTTTTATATTTTTCCGTCCACAGAGCTGTATGAGGGTTTGCTTTTAGTGGGACAAACTGTAGCTTTTATTGGTACCATTTTTGAGCTGCATTCAACTTTTTGATCACTTAAATTTTTTGGGGAGGATAAGATGACCAAAAAAATGGCAAATCACATTTTTTATATTTTGATTTTTCAGACACGGCAATACCTGTTATATTTATTTTTTATTGTTTATGTATTTTTTATGTAAAATTGGGAAAGGGGTGATTTAAACTTAATTTTTTTTTTACTTCTTTAACAATAACTTTTACCCTCTTATTCCTCATTCACACAGTCAGTGTTTTGGTCAGTGATTTCCATCAGTGATTGTGAGCCAAAACCGGGTGCGGCACTAAACACAGAACAGTTGCAGATCTTTCCCTTAGGCCTCTCACACACGACCGTGTTTCACGGCCTGATACGGGCCGTGAAAGCCCGGCCTGTGCTCTCCCAGAGGACGGGAGCGCACGGCGTCATTGGTTGCTATGACGCCGTGCGCTTCCTGAGGCCGCCGCTGTACAGTGAAACACTGTACATGCTCGTATACAGTGTTTCACTGTACGGCGGCTGCCTCAGGAAGCGCACGGCGTCATAGCAACCAATGACGCCGTGCGCTCCCGTCCTCATGTCTGTGGAGGCTCTAGTGCTGGTTTTGGCTCACAGTCACTGATGGAAATCACTGACCAAACACTGACATGTTAATGAGGCATTAGGGAACTAGAACCTGAGATCTTTTGAGCCATAATAGAAATCTATCATGATGAATGGGATCATGTTGCTCTACCTGCTGAGCTATGCCTTGTGCACAGCTTTGCAGGCAGCTTACCATGACATGCCTGGGGAGCTTTAGCAGGGCCTAGGCTGTCATGGTAACTGATCGGAGCCCTGCGTTTTCACTGCTGGGCTCCGATCAGAAGGAAGAGGGAGCTGCATCCTTCTGCCTTACCTCACGGATGCTATGACTGCTGTTGAACGCGGCATCTGAGGGGTTAAATTACCAGTTTCATTGTCGTCAGCGCAGCAGCCCACTCCATACAAACCCCCAGCCACTGTGATGTACGGGTACATCGCGGTGGCTGAAAGGGTTAAACACGAGCAGGTTCCATAGCTACCATATTTCAGCCCCCATTTCGTCCTTACTGTTGATCGCCCCCACAATTCTATGAGATATCATATAAAACCATTGATCTCCCATGTTCTTCTCCATACATAACATAAAAGTCTAGTTACTCCAGGGTGAGTAACAGCAATACTCACAGCTGCCCAGCGATGATGTACCAGTCGTGCTGCCCCGATTTCCACCAGCAGCCGGGCTTCTTCAGGGAGGAGTTGTAGTGGCAGGCCGAGCCGGGTGTTCTGTCTTGGCTTCCTCACCAGTGCTCCTACCAGGCTTCCCACCAGCCCGTGCTCCTCCCGAATCCTGCGGGCATGGTCTGTCCTCCATACCAAGGCTCTTCCCTGCTGAAGATGGATCAGGATCCTTGAATGTTCTTATGAAACGAGAAAAAAAGTTAAAGTGTTCAGTCATTCACCTTGTCCTGGGCGCTCATACTCCTGATCAGATGGGGTCCCAGCAGTCGGACCCCCACTGATCAGACACTCACTGTGAATAAGGGAAAAGTTGTCAGAATAGGACAACCCCTTTAACATCATAGCACAGAAATAACTTCTTATGTTAGACGCACCCCGGGGTGCCACACGACATGGACGCTGCTAGGCACTGCCCGCAATGACCAGCTTGCTGACGGCTACCTTAAAGGGACTGTTGGGTAGGATAAGAGATTTTTTTTATATAAAGGGGCAGAATCAGTTATTAAAATGGAAAGCTTTACGCGTGGATCGCCCGCCACTGTTACTGATTACTGATACTTACCGGGTCCTTGCAGGTGTGGTTTCTTGACTGCGAGCAGTGATTGGCTGAGCGGGCATCTCCTGCCAGTTACTGCATGTGGAGCCAGAACCAGGACCAGCAGGGACCCAGTAAGCATCAGAACAACGGAACCAGATCAGTGGGGAGAGTAATGCTTCTCTTTTTAACCCGTTATGCCCCTTTAAGTAATCACTAAAGTCATTTGCAGGAAACAGTCTCCAGTCACATAACAGTAACCCCAGTAGTCTGTACCCGCGAGGTTGTCAAACTACTACCCCCAGCATGTTTCGCCCAACCTGGCAGATATATCAGTGGGTTACCTGCTGCGTCCGTGCCTTGCACACTGCCCTCTTCCTGCCTGCAGAGCTCCATGTGTACAGTGCGCTGTCCCCTCCCCTCTTCTATATTCACTGCAGCTACTGGAGGAAATGAATGAGCGGCCGAGGTAAGACAGCGTTTGCTGTGCGGCATTGGGCGGGGTTACAGGCCAGCGCATCACCGAGGGGCGGGTACTGAGAGGCGGCTCCTCCCACATACAGAAACAATTGATGGGGGGAGGAGCTATGAGGCTGCAGTGAGGGAGAGCACGTGACCTGCTGGGTTCCGGCGGGTACTGTTGTCAGTTCTGTGCTGTGTAGCGTGACTCGTCTATTTACTCACAGGCGGGATATATATATATATATATATATATATATATATATATATATATATATATATAGGACAGTTATGAATGGCGTAGAAGGTATGCAGCAGATTAGCAATTATCAGAACTACTTGGTCACGTTGGTGCTGAGCAGGGTTTTTTTTTGTTATCTAGGAGTGCATTATAGAAGGATTTACACGTGTGAACTGTACTAGGGCTGCTGTGTCTCCATATACCTCCAATTCATGGCCAAGTTTTATCTACAGGAACTGATCGTGGAGGTCCAACTACTGGGACCCCCTGATCCTGAGAATGGGGCTCCCCTGCATTCCCTTCCCTCCTATAGTGCCCACAGTATTAATAAAGCCCTGATAATGTGTCCCAGTTGAAGAAATGTCCCCTTTTAGAGCCCCAATTGTATTAAAGCTCCTATTATGTAATGAAAATTCACCCTGTAATGCAAACTAGTAATAAGTTCCCCATAAGGCTCCACGATAGTACTGCCCCAGTTTTAAGAATAACCCACCCCCCTTTAGTGCCCCAGTAGTGCTGCCCAGTTATAATAATGATCCCCCCCATATTGCTGCCCCAGTTATAATAATGGTCCCCCAATAATACTGCCCCAGTAATAATAATGACGACCCCCTAATAGTGCTGCCCCAGTAATAATAATGATCCCCCAATAGTACTGCCCCTGTTATAATGACCCCCCATAGATCACCATTGCTGCCCCTGTTATAATAATGATCCCCCAGTAGTGCTGCCCCAGTTATAATAATGACCCCCCCACAGATCAATATTGCTGCCCCAGTTATAATAATGATCCCCCAATAGTACTGCCCCAGTAATAATGATGATCCCCCAATATTGTTGCCCCAGTTATAATAATGGCCCCTCCAATATTGCTGCCCCAGTTATAATAATGACCCACTTCAATATTGCTGCCCCAGTTATAATAATGACCCCCCCCAATAGTGCTGCCCCAGTTATAATAATGACCCCCCCAATAGTGCTGCCCCAGTAATAATAATGACCCCCCCAATAGTACTGCCCCATTAATAATAATGAACCCCCAATAGTACTGCCCCAGTAATAATAATGACCCCCCCAATAGTGCTGCCCCAGTAATAATAATGACCCCCCTAATAGTACTGCCCCAGTAATAATAATGACCCCCCCAATAGTACTGCCCCAGTAATAATAATGACCCCCCAATAGTGCTGCCCCAGTAATAATAATGACCCCCCCAATAGTACTGCCCCAGTAATAATAATGACCCCCCAATAGTACTGACCCAGTAATAATAATGACCCCCCCATTAGTACTGCCCCAGTAATAATAATGACCCCCCCAATAGTACTGACCCAGTAATAATAATGATCCCCCAATAGTGTTTCCCCAGTTATAATAATGGCCCCTCCAATATTGCTGCCCCAGTTATAATAATGACCCCCCCAATAGTGCTGCCCCAGTAATAATAATGACCCCCCCAATAGTACTGCCCCAGTAATAATAAAGATCCCCCAATAGTGTTGCCCCAGTTATAATAATGACCCCCCCAATAGTGCTGCCCCAGTAATAATAATGACCCCCCAATAGTGCTGCCCCAGTTATAATAATGACCCCCCCAATAGTGCTGCCCCAGTTATAATAATGACCCCCCAATAGTGCTGCCCCAGTAATAATAATGACCCCCCCAATAGTGCTGCCCAGTAATAATAATGACCCCCCAATAGTACTGCCCCATTAATAATAATGAACCCCCAATAGTACTGCCCCAGTAATAATAATGACCCCCCCAATAGTGCTGCCCCAGTAATAATAATGACCCCCCTAATAGTACTGCCCCAGTAATAATAATGACCCCCCCAATAGTACTGCCCCAGTAATAATAATGACCCCCCCAATAGTGCTGCCCCAGTAATAATAATGACCCCCCCAATAGTACTGCCCCAGTAATAATAATGACCCCCCCCAATAGTACTGACCCAGTAATAATAATGACCCCCCCATTAGTACTGCCCCAGTAATAATAATGACCCCCCAATAGTACTGACCCAGTAATAATAATGATCCCCCAATAGTGTTTCCCCAGTTATAATAATGGCCCCTCCAATATTGCTGCCCCAGTTATAATAATGACCCCCCCAATAGTGCTGCCCCAGTAATAATAATGACCCCCCCAATAGTACTGCCCCAGTAATAATAAAGATCCCCCAATAGTGTTGCCCCAGTTATAATAATGACCCCCCCAATAGTGCTGCCCCAGTAATAATAATGACCCCCCAATAGTGCTGCCCCAGTTATAATAATGACCCTTCCAATAGTGCTGCCCCAGTAATAATAATGACCCCCCAATAGTGCTGCCCCAATTATAATAATGACCCTTCCAATAGTGCTGCCCCAGTAATAATAATGACCCCCCAATAGTGCTGCCCCAGTTATAATAATGACCCCCCCAATAGTGCTGCCCCAGTTATAATGGCAACACTATAGTTCCACAATAGTGTTGCCCCATTTATAATTATGACTTCCCAATAGTGCTGCCCCAATGACCCCTTCCAATATTGCTGCCCCAGTTATAATAATGACCCCATAATAGTAATGCCCCAGTAACAATAATGATCCCCCAATATTGCTGCCCCAGTTATAATAATGACACCCCCCTCCCCCTAATAGTGGTGTCCCAGTTATAATTATGACTTCCCAATAGTGCTGTCCCAAGATGACAAACAAAAATAAATGCAAATAGATCCATGCAGCTGTCTGCGATGCAGGACACAAACCTCTTCTAGTCAGTGGCCTAAGCTGCTTGCAACCTGGCTCAGATTGTTAATGATGACATCATTGCCCCACCTGACCCGGCCTTTCATAGGCTTCAGGCCTAGTACTTGTAGCGTATGAGAGTGAATGGAGGGGCAGGGAGACTGTGGCCTAGGAATGGTGATACAGTTGAATATGACAAGCCCTAGTGACCAGAAAAGAAACATTGGTAACTGCCAGTGCAGTGTTGCACTCCTCCTCCACTGCAGTGTGTACCCTTTGGAGTATGTGTGTAGCAGGTTGAGAACTACTGTTCTAGAAAGAGGGGTTGCAGTTGAGCTTAGACTGTTGATGGAGTAGCTTCACTTTGGCCATTCCTGTCAGTTCTTCAGTGCAAGGTAACGCCTGTGAAGGGAACACCTTGGCTGTTGGGCTTCACAGCACTTTAACAGCTTCAGGCCACCCCATCATCTTAGGGCTCATGCACACAAACGTATTTTCTTTCCGTGTCCGTTCCATTTTTTAATTTCAATGGGTTTGGAAAAAAAAAACGGAAGGTACTCCATGTGCATTTCCATATGTCCATATTTCCGTTCCGTGTCCTATTAATGTATGCATTACGGACAAGGATAGGACTGTTCTATTAGGGATAGCTGTTCTGTTCCGCAAAATACAGAATGCACACAGATGACATCCGTATTTTTTGCTGATCCGTGTTTTGCAGACCACAAAATACATACGGTCGTGTGCATGAGGCCTTAGTCTGCAGCTGGCATTGCTGCTTGTGAATCTGCACCACTGAAGGAATTATGGAGAAACTTGGCTTTGTTGTGCAGTCCTCAGCTGGAACTGTTAGGCTACCTGCACACGAGTGCGGACTGTCTTGCAGACATTCGGCACAAATTTCCGTGTGGATTTCTGTACGTTTGCCATCGGAAAAAAAAATCTGGAAAAAAAAAAACACGTGTTACTTTGAGGTTTTTGGTGTGGATTTTATGAAGTTTTGTAGCATATCTCACCCTTACATTGAAAATCCACACAAAAAACCCACAAAGAATTGACATGCTGCAGATTTAAAAATCGATTCCCGCACAGAATTAAAGGGAACCCTGTCATAAACTTTATGTAGCCCATACTAACGGCAGAATAAAGTAGAGACAGGTGAGATGATTTCAGAGGTCTGTCATTTATAAGTTAAAAGTAAGTGGTTGCCGAGAACCAACATCACAATCATTGCAGATTGGGCCTGGAAAAGAGTCAAATCTTCATGAGAAGAGTCATGGTTATTCATTAATTCCTGCTCTCCCTGCTGATGACTGACAGTCTTCTACGTAGTTTTCTCCCTTTCTCTCTAGGAATAACCATGCCTCTTCTGAGGTAGATTTGACTCTCTTCAAGGCCTGGGCTGCAGTCATTATGATGCTGGTTCTCAGCAACCACTTACCTTAGCTCATGAGTAACACACTGCTGAAATCAGCATTTCTGTCACTAATGTATGCTGCCCTCAGTGAGGTCAACATGAAGCTGATGACAGGTTCCGTTTAAAAAGCAAAGTGTATATGTGATTTGTCTAACCACTTCCCGACCGCCCATAGACTATAAACGTCCGGGTGGTCAGGATTTATCTCTGAATGAACGTCTGTTCAGAGATTGCAGCTGCTGAGCAGGGGGCCTGCTATCAGTGACAGCAGGGCACCCCATAGAGAAGAAATGGACCGTTCCTTTGTGTTCCTGCCTTCTTGATTGCTGAATACAGAACACCGAAGCCCCAGTTTTAGGAGAAATTAAAAAAAAAATTGTGACATTAAATGTCTCCCAGAGGTCTTGTATTACTTTGTGGGAGATACAAAGTGTAAAAAAAAAAAAAAAAAAAAAAAGAAAGTGTTTTATAAAAATAAAAACAAATAAAAGTTTCACATGTAAAAAAAAAACAACCTTTTCACCAATTAAGTAATTTGAAAATTGTTAAAAATAGAAAAAAATAGACATATTTGGTGTCACCATGTCCATAATGACTGGTTCTATAAAGATATCACATGATCTACCCCAACATGGGTGAACCCCATAGAAAAAAATAGACATATTTGGTGTCACCATGTCCATAATGACTGGTTCTATAAAGATATCACATGATCTACCCCAACATGGGTGAACCCCATAAAAATGATGCCAAAACTGCTATTTTGTAATCACCTCACCACCAAAAAACATAATATCAAGTGATCAAAAAGTCGTGTGTACCTCAAAATGGTACTGATAAAAAGTACAGTCTGTACTGCAAAAGGCAAGCCCTCAAACATCTATGTTGGCAGAAAAATAAAACTTTTATGGATGTTAGTATATGGAGATGCAAAATATAACAGATTTTTAATAAAAAAGGGATTTTATTATGCAAAAGTAGTAAAGGAAGAAAAAAAACTATATAAATTTGGTATCACCATAATTGTATCATATATACCACATGGTGAACCTCATAAAAAATTCTGACCAAATTTAAATTTTTGCCCACCTCACCTCCCATCAAATAAAAAACAATCAGAAAGCCAAATGTAATCGAAAATGGTGTCAATAAAAACTACATCTTGTACCGCAAAAAATAAGAGCACAAACAGCAAAGTGAATAAAAAAATTTAAAAAAGTTATGGCTCTTAAAAACCATTTCAGCAAATTATGTTAGAAAATCCAGATGCCGCTCCTTCCCTTCTGAGCCCTGACGTATCCCCAAACAGCATTTTACAACCAGCATATTACTGTATTCTGGAGACAATGGGTAGCACATTGTGGAGTGACATTTTCCTGTTATCCCTTGTGAAAAAGAAAGTTTGGGCCTAAAGCACAATTTTCTTGTAAAAAAATTTTTTAACAGCAAAGTGTTAGAAATTCTATGAAACATCTGTTGAGTCAAAGTGCTCACTAAACCCCTTAAAATTCCTTAGGTGGTGTAGTTTCCAAAATGTGGTCTTTTTTTGGAGGTTTTCACTGTAGTGATACCTTGGGGTCTCTCTTCAAATGTAACATGTCGTCCAAAGACCATTCTAACAAACTCTGCCTTCCAAACGCCATATGGCCTTCTGATCCCTGCTGTGTGCCCATATAGCAGTATACAACCACAAATGAGGTAATTTATGGGTGGTTTCTATTATGTAAGCTCCTCAAAGTGACTTCAGAACTGAATATAAAAAAGTTGATTTTGGAAATTTTCTTGAAAATTTCAAAAATTGTTTCTAAAATTCTAAACCTTCTAACTAAAAAAATAAAATAACATTACCAACATAAAGTAGACATATGATAAATGTTATTTAATAACTTAAAAGCAGAGATTACTTTTTTTAAATGGGTATCCAATTCCTTTTTGAAACAGCGGGGGTTCATTATGCCAGACACAGGATGTGGGTATCAGGGGTCTGTCAGGAGAGAAATTAGATTTTGCCTTGGGCATTGAAGATAGTGGTTAATTCTATATGGACCATTGTTATACATAATGTTATCATTTATATAAGAAACTTTGTCCTGGTGTTTCAGTGGTTGCTCTTTAGGAAAGTTGTGATTCAAATCTCTACCTTCAGGTAAAATAGCATTAAAGGCCGTGTGCACCTCCTGAAAGATTTTTGTTTTACTCATTTTTGTCTAAAATCATATTTTTAATTGGTCTTTATTAAAAATATTGAGCCATTCTGTCACAAAGGGTTAACTATTTTTCTAGCTGTGTGACTGGTACTTTCACTTTGTGCTGGTCAATAAACCTTGTCTGTAAACTACTAAGAGGTCATAAACACTTATTTAAGCCATATTCTTATCAGTAAGATAAGAACTGATCTTTAATGAGTGTTTAGTATATCAGAGAGCAGAGATAAGGAGTCTTTAAGCTCCCCAACTGACGGAAAAGAAAAAATCCAGAGGCTGCTACTAGAGCATCTCGACTATGTACAGAAAAAAGGGTTCAATATTTTTAATAAAGACCAATTGAAAAAATTATTTTTAGCTGAAAATGAGTACAATGCAATAATAAAAAAAATGCCCCCAAAAATACCTTTAACTTTACAATCATCCAACATTTAAAGATATTTTTGTGTATCAGCTTTTATTATAGACTTTTGACAAGTAGAGGATAAATCTTGAAAATCCTCTAAAGCCCTAAAATGCTCCAATTTCTGCTTAATATCCGTACCAACATTAAAGTTTGTTGTGTGAAAAAATGCCACGGCCTCTAGAAATCTGTACCCCCTTAATATGCCATCACTCACTTGGGTATGCCACCACTGTCCTGTGTGTGCCATCACTGCCATGTGTGTCCCCTGTGTGTCACTATTCTGCCCCCTCTATGCCAATTGTGCAAAAAATACAGTGGGCTCTAGAAAACTCTTGTTGGGTCATTTTTTTCATGAAACATTCAAATGCAGAAACAATTGCAGGATGAAAATCCTTCTAGGGCAGAAGATGTGGGCTCCCTTCAGCATGTAGCTTCACTGTATATATATATATATATCTCCCCCCCCCCTTCTCCCCCAAAACACAACACAACAAGGCACACCCACACCGGGAGCATCTACTACTTAATCTTTTCAGTACCGGAGGTTTTTTTGGCTTTGCGTTTTTGTTTTGCGCTCCCTGCCCTCAAACAGCCATAACTGTTTTATTTTTCTGTTCACATAGCTGTAGGAGGGCTTGTTTTTTGCGGGACAAGTACTTTCCAACGCCACCATTTAATATTGCATATGGTGTAGTGGGAAGCGGGAAAAAAATTCCAAATCGGGTGAAATTGCAAAAAAAACGCTATTCTGCTACAGTTCTACAGGTTTTTTATTTACGGCGTTCGATGTTCATTAAAACTGACCAGTGGCTTTCATTCTACTGGTCATTTCGAATCCGGCAATACCTAATATGTATAGTTTTTCCTGTGTTTTGATAGTGATAAAATAAATATAAAGTTGGACATTTTTGTATTTATTTTTTGTTGTCATATCTTGACCCCTATAACTTTTTGGTATTTATGTCTACGGAGCTGTATGGGGGCTCACTTTTTGCGGGGCGATCTGAACTTTTTATTGACACCATTCTGGGGTGTGTATGACTTTTTGATCACTTTTTATTTAATTTTTTTTACAAATAAAAAGCGTCAAAAAACAGCGAATCGCCATTTTGACGCTTTTTTCTGCCACACAATTCGCTGTATTGGAATTTTTTTCTATTTTAAAAGTATGGGCGTTTTCGGTCACGGTGATACCCATAATGACTATATTTATTGTTATTTAGGTATTTATTTTTTAATTATACGGAAAGGAGGGTGATTTAAACTTTTATATATTTTTTATATATTTTTTAACATTTTTTTTATTTTTTGTGATTATTTTAAAGCTCAAATATGAGTAAATAGATTGTGTTTTTTATTTTTTCTTTATGAGCAATCAGGGGTTTTTAATATTGAATTAAAAACTGAATTTGCTCATTTCTTATCCTAGCCTGCCATCTAGTGGCCAGAATAAGAATTGCACTTTGAAAGCTGTAAACCTCATCAGCGAGGTTTACAACTTTCAGATTGTGTACAGACACCCCATTTGACCATATGGGGCGTCTCTACACCACCCGGAAGCGAACGCTTCCGTTTTTTTGCGCTACTAGATGCCGTGATCTCATGTGATTACGGCATCTAATTGCTGAAGAGGAAACCGCCGATGGTCGTAAGTACCCGCAAGTCTCTGCTGTTAGAAACAGCAGAGACTTGCCGGCCATGACGCCCGCCGCACGTGCGAGCGGGCGCCATGTGTCCACATCGCCCCAGCGCCGTACATGTACGGCGCTGGGACTCTAAGGGTTAATACCCTTAATACAGAGAAGTGGAGAAGAGGGATATTAAGTAAAAAACTGTGTTTGTTACTCATAGCAATCAATCAGAGCTCGGCTTTGATTTCTTAAACTGATCTGGTATAATTAGAGCTGTGTTGGTATTTGTTGCTATGGGTAACAAACAGCTTTTCTTTTAGATAGTTTTGATAAATCAGCTCCATTAAATACAATTAACATGTAAAAAAGCCCATTTATTAGAATAGTATATGCAGGGAGATGAGAGGAAGGCTGAGAAGTGGTGCCTCAGCAGTTATAGTTAGCACTATGTACTGTGCAGCCAATCAGAAAAGAAGTGAGTAGTGGGCAACATGAATTGTGTTTTATTTATTATTACGATTCTGATTTAAAGGAGACAATTCTTTTTACAAATAATAAATCCTGTAGCATTAAAGCCACAATCATCAATGTCATCCAGATTATCATCTGCATTTAAAGATCGCTTCTTAGCAGGCTCAACCCAATTTAACCGGCATACTGCCTGGTATGGTTGATCATGGTGTATAAAATGATTCCTGGCAATGCTGCTTTTGTCTAAAAATGGTTGCAAGTGAAGTTCCTGAGAAACAGACTTTTATTCTTTTTGCAAATGAAGGCTTCAAGGGCAGGGTCTAGCCCCTTGCTGCACCTCAGCTCCTCATCTTTCCAGTAGTGGCCATACTTCTAGGTGCACTGAAGCCCTCATTTGCATAAAAATAAAGTATTTTTCTGGACTGCCGCAACTAATTTTCACCAGACATTTTAATAATCATTATCTTCCGTGCCAGGCAGTATACCTGGTTTGATAGGGATGATCTGGCTTACTTTACACAAACCAAAAACAAGACTTAGGGAGTATTTGTGTAATATCAATAGTTGCTTAAACACACATAATCTCCATTTATCAAAACTGCTGTAAAGCGACCAGATTTCACCTTTCATTTTTCAGAGCTCCTTTGGAAAATGCTATATGGAATCTGACTGGTTGCTATGGGCAATTAAGCCAGTTTTCCTTTACTCCAGTTTTGATAAAACTCCTCCATGGCGTTGGCTCATTTTGAAAAATTTCATATTTGTCCACCTAAAGCTTTTACAAGTTCTAGAAATTATACTGGGTGCAAGCAATTGGAGAGGGTAGTCAGAGTGAGGAGTCCTCTTCATTTAGAGGTCTGCGTATTTCTCACTCCTTTCTTTAAAAAAGTAATAACACAAGCAATGGAACTCTCAGATATCAAGAGTTCCTTCAGGTTGGGCATAGGGTAGAAGACTTAGAAATGGCTTGGACTGCAACTTTGGAATACAATTCTGCATCCACCAAGGCCTTCTCTAAATGTCAAGGGCTGGAGACCAGGAGCTGTTGGGTCCTTTTCACACTGGGGCAATTTGATGCCTATGCTTTCCAAAGGGTCTACCAAATATCATTGATCAATTGAGAATTTCCCCTTCGGATATCACCAGCTGGGAACCTGTTGATGATTTGGATGCATTGTGTACTGTTGTGGCTGTCTTTTGGCTTTAACCCCTTGCATTTTACTTACCATTTGTAAGGTCTGCTAAAGCAGATTACCTGATATCTCAGTGCAGATACTACAGGGACAAAACATGGTACATTGTGAATTCTGCCCACTGTAAACATACCAGAAGAAGGCATAATGGCAGTGATACAGTGCTCTGAAAAAGTATTTGCCCCCTTACAGGTTTGTTTTGCACATATGTCACAATTAAATGTTTCAGATTATCAAACTTGAATATCAAAGATAACCTGAGTAAATACTAAAAGCAGTGTTTAAATAATGATTTCATTTATGAAGGGATAAAAGCTATCCCTAACAACCTGGCCCTATGTGGAAAAATAATTGCCCCCACTATAAATTAACTCTGTATAACCACAGTTTTTGGAAAGCTGAGTTCGATTTCACTACCCATGACCAGGCCTAATTACTACCGGACTTTTAGAATCCAGAATTCACTTATAGAACCTGTCTGACAACATGAAGTAGACCAAAAATATCTCAAAAAGCAACACATCATACCCCAATCTGAATAAATTCAAGCAAACATGAGAAAGAAAGTCATTGACATCTATCGGTTTGGAAAAGGTTCCAAATCCGTTTCTAAGGCTTTGGAATGACGGGAAACCACAGTGAGAGCTATTATCCACAAATGGAGAAAACATGGAGCAGTGGTGAACCTTCCCAGGAGTGGCCGGCATAACAGAATTACTCCCAAGAGCGCATTAATCCAGGAGGTCACAAAAGAACCCAGAACAACATCTAAAGCACTGCATGCCTGACTTGCCTCAGTTAAGGTTAGTGTTCGTGATTCAACAATATGAAAGAAACTGGGAAAAAATGGTATCCATGGGAGAGTTCCAAGGGGGAAACCACTGCTGACCAAAAAGAACACAAAGTCCCGTCTCATATTTACCAAAAAACATTTTGATAATCCCCAAGCCTTTTGGGAAAATATTCTTTGTACTAATGAGATGAAGTGGAACTTTTTGGAAAGTGTGCATGCTGTTACATCTGGCGTAAAAATAAATTAGCATTTCAGAAAACGAACATCATACCGACAGTGAAACATGGTGGTGGTAGTGTGGTGGTCTGGAGCTGCTTTAGGACCTGGACAACTTTCTGTAATTGATGGAATTAAGAACTAGTCTACCAGAACATCCTGAAGTAGAATGTCCATCAGTTTGTGACCTTAAAGAGGGTCTTTCATGCATTTTTTTTACAGTAGCTAAATACCTTAACTCGTAGGGTACCCCCCGCTGATGCTGCCACCCATGTTCGTTTTTCAAAATAGCGCTCCTGCGGCCCCCTGTATTTTTCCTGCTCAGTATGTTAATCCTGAGCATCGGAACAGGGAGGAGGAGACGCCCGGGTTTGTCAATGGGCGTCTCCTTCTCCCTGGCTGTGCCGCGATCCAATCACATCGGAGAGCGTCACAGCCAAGGAGACGCCCATTGAGAAACCCGGGCGTCTCCTCCTCCCTGTACCGATGCTCAGGATTAACATACTGAGCGGGAAAAATGGGGGGCGCAGGAGCGCTATTTTGAAGAACGAACACCGGTGGCAGCATCAGCGGGGGGGTACCCTACAAGTTAAGGTATTTAGCTACTGTAAAATAAATGCATGAAAGGTCCTCTTTAAGCTCAAGCATACTGCAGCAGGACATTGATCAGAAGCACACCTGCAAGTCCACCTCTGAATGGCTGAAAAAAACAAAATGAAGGTTTTGGCGTGGCCTAGTCAATGTCTGGACTTAAATCTGATTGAGATGCTTTGGCATGACCTTAAACAGGCCGTTCATGCTCAAAAACCCTCCAATGTGGCTGAATTAAAACAATTCTGCAAAGAAGAGTGGGCAAAAAATCCTCTAAAGAGCAAACGCTTGATTGCACTTGTTGCCGCCAAGTCTGACACAACCAGTTATAACTTATAACTAATGGGGCAATTACTTTTTTCACATAGGGCCAGGTTGGTTTGGATAGCTTTTTTTATCCTTAATAAATGAAATCATCATATGACAACTGCATTTTTGTATTTATGCACGTAATCTTTATCTGATATTCAAATTTGTTTGATAATCTGAAACATTTAAGTGTGCCAAATGTGCAAAAAGAAAAGAAATCTGTGCGGGCTCTGTATATTCTGTGACCTTCCCATTAGATAAATCAGGGTGGAACAATCATGAAAAGCAACACAATTACAAATGATAACATCAAAGCTCATCACGCTTAAAGGGGTTCTCTGGGAATTAAGAAAATGAAAATACTTAAATATTACTTAATTGTAAATATATTACCAAATGCCTTTCATTAGTTATAATGGCTCGTTTTGTCTGGGGAGCAATCATTAGGATGAACAAAATGCCCGCCATCCTACTAGTCCACACAAAACCTGTCCTAATCATACAGGAGGACAAGTTAAAGAGCTGCACCATCTTCCTCTCTTATTTGTCAGGGATTATGATCCTGAATACAGTTTAATATGATTTTCAGATAAATCTCTGTAGGAATGGAGTTCATGAGGAGACATGACGTATAGAGAGGAGAGTGGGGGTGTAGATAATGAGCAGCAGTACTTGTACGCAGTCTCCATTACACAGGACACAGTCTGTCCTGTCTGTCCTCTCTGTACTTCATGTCTTCTCATGAACTCCATTCCTACAGAGATTTAGCTGAAGATCTTATCAGCTGTATTCAGGATCATAATCCCTGACAAGCAGAGCAGAGAGGAGGATGAGGCAGCTCTTTACCTCAGTGTTTTGAAGCAACTTGTCCTGCTGTGTGACTAGGACAGGTTTTGTGTGTACTAGTAGGACGGCGGCCATTTTATTTCTTCTAAAGATTGCTCCTTAGACAAAATGAACCATTATAACTAATGAAAGGTATTTGGGAATATATTAATACTAAAGTTATATTTAAGTATTTTCATTTTCTTAATTCCTGGAGAACCCCTTTAAGGAGGGTTTAGACGGGCCAATGGAGCATCCGATTGTCGGTAAGGAAGTGTTCCTTCCCAACAGCCGGCTGCTTGCATAGTGAAGAAGAATTGATACAGAATCATTGTTTCTGGGCAGCAGATCGTTGTTTTGCTCATTCATCAGGTGATCAGCGGCACATTTTGATGGCCAGATTATCGGGGAGGAGCGTTCGCAGGAATAGTCATTCCCGATAACCTGGACGATTATTGGTTCGTCTAAATCCAGCTTTATTGACAAGACAAGAAATTAATATTTAAAAGTCTGCTTTGAAGACTTTTGGCATTAAATCGAAAGACACTTTACCACTAAAGTGGTAACTTTAGTGCCAATGCATTTAATTTAACCCCTCCCTGGTCAGTGACCAGAAATGACTGGATGTTTGCTGCGTTGTGTGCTGTCAGTAAAGGTTTGTTCTTCTGAATTGTTACCAGTTTGGTTAATGAAGGCTCAGGGGGACGGTCTGGCAAGTAAAAAACAGTACATCACAGTAACAAGGATTAAAATGTAATGCAGTCCTATCAAATATTCATATCCCTGGAAAGAAGGGATGGAAAAATGTCTATTAAAGTTCATTATGTCCGCATTCCTCTGGATTGGTCCTTGGTTACACCTACAAGTCTTTTTCTGCAGTTTATCAGAGTGAACTCTTCTCTAGCACGAGATCATGGGTGGCCTTCTCATCTGTAGCTCCATACTGTCCTTGCATCTCAGGTTCACAGATGGTAACGCCAAGGTTCCATTGAAATCCGTGGTAGATGTATTGGTATATGGCTCACAGTTTCCATGTCCTGGGAATGGGGATATTTTTTTTTCAAAAGTAGAAAAAAATATATAAAATTAATATGAAATATCATATAGAATTTCAATTATATTTATATTACCTGACATGCTGTATATATGATAGGAGCTATTTTGGATGGGGGAGAGGCTGTAGTGATTGCCGGCTGTATATAGGGTATGTTTTAATCTACTCATTGATAGGGTTCTGTTTATATACTAGGCATCATGCACATGGAAAGCCCATGTACATGGAGACTGTACAGAGGCACATGGAGTTCTTGAAGTTCTGTTTTATGGAGCCTCTTGTACTCCATGTAGCACCAAGTAGTACTTCCATAACACAGTACACAAATGAACAATTTATTCATATAAACTCCATATAGATGAATGGGGAAAATGCCATATAACATCAGATGCACACAGAAGTGGTCACATTGTTTTCTACAAAATTTGTATACATCAGTACTATCAACCCCCTTTTCCTCATCTTTACCCTCTCCATAGACTTCTATATGTAAAATGTCTGTGTGTGTCTCTCTGCACTTCCTCCCACCTCATCCCCCTCCCCTCTTCGTAGACTTAATCCCTAAGTGAGCTGGTGTGTCTAAAGATGGATTTGAATGTCAATGTAAGACAGGGAGAAAGAGGCATTTTTCTCTGTTAAGCTATTGGACAAAGTTTGTTATATTCACCTCTACTATTAATTTATGTAAAGATTGTTGAAATGACAGTGTCCATATGTAAGTATGGGTCTATATATTACTATGGGTGCAATATTATGGATCTGTACCACACAGATGTGATTATAGGCCTACCTCCAACTATTTCCTGATATACAGGGCCGCATCTGCCATGAGGTTCTCCGTGAATTAAGGGGTTCTCCGTGAATTAAGAAAATGAAAATACGTAAATATTACTTTATTAGAAATATATTCCCAAATACCTTTCATTAGTAATAATGGATCGTTTTGTCTGGGGAGCGATCATTAGGAGAAACAAAATGGCCGCTGTCCTATTAGTACACACAAAACCTGTCCTAATCACACAGGCGGACAAGTTACTTCACAACACTGAGGTAAAGAGCTGCCTCATCCTCCTCTCTGCTCGTCAGGGATTATAATCCTGACTACAGTTTAATATGATCTTCAGCTGAATCTTTGTGGGAATGGAGTTCATGAGGAGACATAGAGGAAAAGAGAGGACGGACAGGATAGACTGTGGTAATGGAGACTGCTGCTGCTCATCAGCAACATCTGCTCATGAACTCCATTCCTACAGAGATTCAGCTAAAGATCTTATCTGTATTCAGGATCATTATCCCTGACAAGCATAGAGGAGGATGATGCAGCTCTTTACCTCAGTGTTGTGAAGTAACTTGTCCTCCTGTGTGATTAGGACAGGTTTTGTGTGTACTAATAGGACGGCGGCCATTTTATTTCTCCTAATGATTGCTCCCCAGACAAAACGAGACATTATAACTAATGAAAGGTATTTTAGAATATATTTATAATAAACTAATATTTAAATATTTTCATTTTCTTAATTCCCGGAGAACCCCTTTAATATAATTAGAAAAAATTAACAGCACAGGTAACAAAAAAGCCATTCTGTGGTCCTAATGGACAATTTGTAAATATAATTAGAAATACTGGGTTCACTCGTTAGGGCATGATGGGGTTTATATATACTAGGGCAAAGCACATCATAATTACTGCAGCACTATAAATATAATATAAAAATGGTTGCCTTATAGAGGGGCCTTGTTACTGCTGGGGGCATTATAAATGAGCCTTATTTCTATTGGGGGCACTATAGGGGGGCCTTATTGCTACTGAAGACACTATGGTGACATTATTAGTACTGGGATTAATGTGGGGGCATTATTATTGGACACAATATGGAGGGCATTGCTACAAATGGGGGCGCTTTTGGGGAGCATTATCATAATTGGAGGCAATATTACTAATGAGGGAATTCTAGGAGATAATTATTGCTATTGGTTGGACTTCTGGGAGCAATTTTGGGAGTATCAGAGTGTCTCTGTTATTTTGTAAGTATAGTATTTAGGTGCACTGGTGGGGGATAGGAAATGATGGCAGTGGCTTTGCTTACCACATAAGGGTACATCCACACAACCTGAATTGTGCTGCCAAGAGCTGTAATTAAGGTCGCTTTGTAGCAATTTGTTGCAATTCTAAACAAGACTATAGCCATAGTGCGATTGTGATGTGACACACCTCACGTAAATGCACGTACACTCATGGTAATTTCACTACTAGGTGGGACTGCTCTGTCATTACCAGCAGGTGGCAATGTGTTATTACAAAATACTGTCATTGCAGATTTGTTATAATTTTGGATATTTTAGGCATTTCAAATACTAACAAACTAAAGCTAAACTCTTATAGCCTCATATTTTTAGTGGAAACTTACCCCAGGTTGCAGAGGTAGAGTGGGATACAGTCCAGTATAATTACTGTACGGAGAAACTGGTTTGTCTAGAAACAAAGAAACAAAATTTGGATTACAAATATTTAATTATGTAATTATCAATATAAACTAGTGTATGGCCATGTAAAGAATTATCGGAAAAATGTTTGACTGATTCTAATAAAGTGAAAGAGACAGAGATCAGAGTAACGGAATTGATTTCCTCAGGGACCTAATATTTTTTGGTATGGATATTACAGCCGCTTTGAAAACTGTCTCCTTTAACTGATATACAGCTGGATGACTCATTCAGTGTCCTCAGTGAGGACATGGCACATTATATGGAGCCAAAAATGTAATTATTTTAAAGGGGTTGTGTCAGTAAATGGTATTTATTATGTCGAGAAAGTCAATACAAGGCACTTACTAATGTATTGTGATTGTCCATATTGTCTCCTTTGTGGCTTGATTTATTTTTTCATCATATTATACACTGCTCGTTTCCATGATTACGGCCACCACTGAAGTGCAAAAACAAGTGGCCGGGACGGAACCTGCCGCACATGTGTGCACTCTAACAGCCCCGGCCACTAGAGAGCCCGGGCAGTTTTTCCTACAATATGCAAGCACGGTCACCGCTGCTGGATTACAGGGCAGTCATAGCCATGGAAATGATATAATGTGATGAGAAAAATGAATCCAGCCAACAAAGGAGGCAATATGATAAATGCCTTTTGCTGAATTGAGACAACCCCTTTAATGCTTCACCATAACAAATATTAAATTTCTGATCAGAGCAATTATCACCAGGCTGCCATTTGTCATCTAACATAATAGTGTAATTTATGACAATAATAGTAATTACTATTTCTAATAATAATTACAATAATAATTATAACTATTTGGTATTTATTCAATGTGAACATATATCAAACCATAGATTATTTTCAAATTAGTCCCAATGGCATCTGATTATGTATTGTAGTTATGTGCTGCAAAAAGTGCCAAAATGTCATACTTTGCGAATTACAGGATGCAAGATTACAGGAATTTTACTGCAAATTTTAAAAATCTGCCAATTGTTGCTAGCAGCAGTTAGTGTTCTCCAATAGCTTTTAGAAATGCATTAACCCTTTCCCGACATGTGACGTACTATTATGTCACATGTCGGGTGTTTAAAGATGGCGCCCGCTCCTGAGTGGAGCAGGCGCCATAGCAACCTGGTGCCTGCTGTTTCTTTCAGCAGACACCCGCGGCTAATGTCCGCGACCGGCGGGAAATGCCAATTGCGGACATTTAACCCCTCAGATGTCGTAGTTTACCTGACCACGGCATCTGAGCACACTGAAAGCGATGGTCCGGCTCGGGCTGGTGCATTGGAGTCTATGATAATAGCCATCTAATGATTTCTTGTTATAGTTCCCTATGGAAACTATAAAAAAAGGTGTGGAAATAATTTATAAAGTTTTTACAAATAAAAAAATGTAAAAAATATAAAAGTTTAAATCACTCCCTTTTGCCAAAATGAGAATTAAAAAATGTAAAAAAGTAAGAAAAAATACACATAATGGGTATCACCGTGTGAAAAAAACCCGTTCTATCGAAATATAAAAGTATTAATCCCATACGGAAAAAGGCAAAACTAAAAAAAAGGGTCAAATTTCCTACTTTTTTGGTTCTCCTCCCACAAAAAATTAAATAAAAATTTTCCAAAAAGTTGTACACTCCCCAGTATGGTTTCAGTGAAAAGTACAGATCGGCCTGCAAAAAAATGAGCCCTCATACAATTCCGCACACATAACTACAAAAAAGTTATAGGGGTCAGAAATTTGTACTGACTTGGAGAATGAAGATCACAAGTCAGTTTTACCGCATAATGAATGGCGAAAAAAAAAACTGTTTCAAAATTGTGTTTTTTTCCAATTGCACCACCTTCAGTGGCGTTGGAAAATACAACTTGTCCCGCAAAAAATAAGCCCTCATACGACTATATGAATGGAAAAATAAAAAAGTTATGGCTCTGGGAATGCGGGGAGGGAAAAATGAAAACCTCCGGGGTAGAAGGGGTTAAAGGAGTCTTCTCACACAAGATATTGATATGATGTGTGGTCGATGGGGGTTTGACTGCTGGGCCCCCAACCAATCAAGGGAAATGGGTCCTTGATTTCCCTGTAAGAATGTAACGGTGGTATATATGCATGACCACTGCTCCATTCCCTTCTCTGGTAATGCTATACTCCATCAGTCCCATTAAGGTGAAGTCATACCTTTATAGTAGATATGCAAACATGCACATAATCCTCCATAGAATTCACTTGCTCGTTTCGATCAAAGTGTTATCTCGAAAGGTGTAAGCGAATTCTATGGTGGATTATGTCCATCCGTGTACATCTACTATAAAAGTTTTCATTTTTATCCATCCACGTAGAGTGCTGGGGATCTTTTGTCTCTGTACATGTGAAGCTCTCATACGTTTCTCCAGGCACTGGGTGGGATTGACACTAGTGGACAGGGTGAGCTGACGTTTGTTTCTTTATAAATGGAGCAGTGGTCACATATGAAAACTACCACTTCATTCACATGGGGAATCGGGAACCCCAGTTCTTGTGATCGTTAGAGGTCGGACTGTTGGGTCCTATTTTGAGTAGTGGGACAACCCCTCTGTGTTTTGCTAACCTATAAAATGACATCTTTCTACTAGAATAACTACAATTAACAGCAACCATTATGTTGGCTTTTTATTGTTTAAAGGGTTTCTGTCTGATGAAGCCGGGACCCGGCGGCCGCCGGCTCTCAACGCGCGTGCGCAGATTGCTTATCGCAATGCGCAGGCGCGGGATTTCGCGATCGTACAGGGCCGGGAGACGAAAGAGATGGCTGCCCGGCCCTGTCAACCAACGCAAGGGAGGAGGGGTAAGGGGCGTTATTACGGCCGCTCCTAGGTGCAGGGTTCACGCCTACTGCACCTAGGGGGCCTAATTAGCATATTATAAAAACGCTATTTTAACAAAAATAGAGGCAGGAAGTTTTCTATAAAAAAAGGCTTTCTGTCATCAGGTGTCATTTGCGATTTGCAAATGACACTCGGTTTTGTAGGCTAAATTCTGATGACAGAAACCCTTTAATGTCAATAGGCATGCTTAGAAATGTTTCCCTCCTGGCATCACTGTAATAAGGAAAAACTATAATTTCGCCATGTTGCTTCATTGCCAATTATGTATAATTACATTGTAGGAATGTTTTTTTTCTTTTGACCTAGAATAAGTGGTAGACATTTTAAACCTATGTGAAATATTTAGTAGACTGCAAAATAATGATGATATTATCTGAGAACTTGCAATTAGTAAATCACTGAATATGTTAGGACAGTAATATGTGTAGTTTAATAAGTAGTTAATTAACAGTATTAACAGATAGTAAATAATAATTTACTAGAAAGGATCATGAGAACCCACAGAAAGGGCATAGTGATTTATTTACATCGTAGGAGCCTAGGTAATTGGAAACCATATGGAAGAAATAAAGCTAGCCATATGTCCTCCATATTTATTCATTAGTGAAGATGGAGGCAAGCCTGCAGAATAGAGGCCTTGCATCCGGCATTTTCAAATCCCCTAAATCACTAATTTGTATGGACAGCGTATGTAGTGGCCCAGAGCAGCACTACCATTCCTACACCCTGCTACTGTCTGTAATGGCTAACCAAGTATGTCATCTGTGTATTTATTTCCAGGTTCTTTGCTACTGTGCACTAATAGTATTGCTATGAAACTGTTATGTTCATGTAATCTGCCTGGTTCACCAGCAAGTGACAGTGTATCTGGCAGAGAGAGAGATCTTTAGACAGAATGGAACTCACCATTCCATGCTCCCCCTTTTGGGCAGAAGTGGGCTAGTCCTGCTACCTATCAAGGGAGAGGCAGGAAGCTATAGTCAATTGAGTTGTATTTGTGGTCTAGCCGAGTCTAGTGTTGGAAGCAGACAAGTCAAGATGGCGCAGTGAGGGGAATGACCGCCCCTCCTGCAGCAGGAGTCTCCCAAGGGAAGCAGCTCATAGAGCACCATGACTCCTTACAGATACAGAGTATCATGAGGGGGTTAACAGCCAAAGGTGCCCCACTCAAAAGGTACCAGAACAGTCATAAAATCAAGTACCAGACTACAGCCGAGTTTAGCACAGCAGAGAGAGACAAAGCAGAATATTCAAGTTTGCCTGTCAGTTTACCCCCAAAAAACGGTTGGGGCCAAGAGAAAGACCATGTATTGTCTGGATGCAAGTTTATTCAAGTAAAGCTGTTGAACTTTATTAAGTCTGGTGAAAAGAGATTGAAGACAGCATCCATAATATGGTGTAGAAAATGTGGTTCCTTTAATCCATAATTCCACCCTGGTACATGCTATGTTTTGGCTGCACCTCAGCCTTTTTCAAGCATGAATGTTGGAGCCTTTGGACTAGACTTCTGGGAGGACGTGCATTCTGAACTTGACCAATTACTATACAGGTGCTGTACCCAATCTTTGTTTTATTAAATCTGGACTCGACTTATTCTCTACCTCCCACAACTCTTGCCTTTATTACGGAGCCTAACCCTGGGGAGCGATGGTATCCAGGTAGAAGCACCGAGACACACACAAAACTAATAAGGCTGCATCTCCACTTAGCATTCCTAAAAACCTGGAACACGATTGACCCTGGGGGGGTGGCACTTTGCACTTATAGTATAGAAATGTATGTAAAGATCACTAACAGTGAGTACACTGTGCAACAAGGATGTAATGTAACTAAAGTCAAACCATATGGATGTAACAGGGCAACTTTGGTACCATTAAAGGGGCCTTCCGATCTTTGGCTAGCCTGTCAATGCATTTATTGGTTGCGTTCTGATCACTGGAAACTCTCACAATCAGTAAAACAAAAAAGAGGATTATTCATTGACGCGGTGGTATTTTTTGTCCATTTTCGTGTTTTGTGGCCACATGAAGTGTGATAAGTAAGGCTTTGTTTGGTTTTTAGAGCACATCTCCTTAAATTATTTTGAATTACCAATTAGAGGAATTTGCACCTTTTTTATATGGATGACGTATCCTCTGGATAGGTCATTAATTTCAGATCAGTGGTGCTCTGACACTCGGCTCCTCCATTGCTCACCTATTTGCAGTAGCTGTTGGCTTCCGTTGCAAACAGCTTATAGGTGGGGTGACAGGTGTCAGACCTCCACCAATCTGATATTGATGACCTATCTGGTGGATAAATCATTCATATCTAAAGAGAGAAAAGCCCTGAGTTCAAATATGTATAATAGTGACTATACTGTTTTAATGGAACAGATTTTGTTTTCTGTTGTCTTTTGATTTCTGTTTTGTGAACAGATATTCACCTCTCCTGACATGCCTGTTATGGTAACTACTTGCCTTCCCCATATAATAACAATGCCAGAACATCTATTCTTATGACTATATGTTGTGCCACTCCTTTGTTATTCCTGCTGGAAGTTATGAATGAAGGTTCAGATGGGTTTACCAGTTGGGGGGTGGGGGGTCCCTGCATAGTCTGACACTGCCAGCACTCATTGAATAGTGTCAGACTGTGCTTGGACACCCTCCAACTCATAACACCCATCGGGACCGACCTTTACTGCAAACTGCCAGTAATTCATTCATAAACTTCTAGCAGGAATACTAGTGGAATGGCACATCATAGTGTCGAACAGATGCTCCAGAGGAAACAAAAAGTTATTAAAACACGTCAGGAGAGGTTCCTCTTTAAATGCATACTAAGTAAACTTACCTTGTTCATGCCAAGAGTTGACAGGCTCAGCTGCATCTAGATTATCCATAGAGAATGCTCTGTTTTCCATGACTATGGACTGTGTGGCATCAGAATGTCTCTTCATTATATTAAGGGTATCATCTTCATATTTGTATCCAGATCTTGTCATTTCCATTAACTGTGGGATAATATAAAACATGACAAAAACCCAGGCATTTGATGCCAAAGCAATGGCCAGTACTGGGTCATCCCATGATGAGTGGTCTAGCTTCTCATTTCCATAGAGGTACATTACAATCCAGGCTACCCAGATGAGGAGTGAGAAAAATGCTGTCAATACAATGTGTCTTCCATGACGTTTCCATTGTAAGTAGTGTCCACAAAGCACCGGGCAAGGGATTACCAATGATGCTACAATGAGGAACATGACATAGACTAAAGCGGTCACGAAATCTTGGTTGGTTATGTTACATGGTTCAGTATGTTGGAGTGTTTGACGCACATCAGTAATGAGGAGCCATTCCACGTTAATCACAGCTTCTACCAAGAAAAGTCCAATTGCTAGCAGAAACACCATGCAACCACCTGGACCTCTGTTCTGAAGAGCCAGGTAGTTGAGCCTGACCGAATGTGCTACCAGACACGCAAAGCACTGGGCAAATAAAACACCAAACAAAAACCTTCGAACTATGCAGATTGTGGGACTGGGTGCAATGATGAATGCAAAAACTAAAGAAAATAAGCCTAAGACCCCGAATATAAACAGAAAGTTAAGGGCTAAGGTACCCTTGCGTGCATCCTGAGAGACTGAAGGGGCAAGTGCCACAAAAATTAATCCTAAAACTATTGTACATAGAATGCCTAAGGAGGTCACTACTTCAAGGACAATACCCCAGGCAGCTGTAAGATCACACAGAGCAAAGTAAATAGATTTGACATCCTGACCACAGCCAGCCGGCCATGCTGAAGAGTTTGGTAGGTTTGGTGTCAGAGTCGAATTCTGAGCAAATCCTTCCTTTATACAAGAGATCAAGCAGAAAACGAGCAGGTAATGTGTATGTGCCATCTCCAAGAGTTTCTAAAAGAAGAAGAAAAGGTACATTTTAGTTCTTCTGTTATTTAGGTATGTATAACAAGGACATAGTATATGTACTCCGCTCACCATTCTACCATCCCCCAAAACTCGCCCATCAGTGACCTCTAAGGTTAATAGTAATTTTCTTATTACAGAGTCCTTCATTACAGACCACATCGCTACATGACAATGTCTGATCAGTCAGGGACTTGTAGGAGTCTCCTCATACTTCACTGCCAGCTGAAACTTCTCTATCCACAGCTAGTTCTTTTCAGTCAGTAGACATATTTTATGACGACAATAGTTCATTTTGTAGAAGGTAGAATTTCAGGGTGTATATAGTGTAAATGTACAAACAATTCATATTTCACGTAAAACATTTCCTGATAATGTTTTAACCAAGCACCACGTGTGAGTTGTACAGTACAGCCTGTTATGGGTATATTGATATCAGTCTACTGTTTTGCTAAACAGATTGCATATTAATGTGGCTTTTTTTTTTGTACATCTTTAGCATTTTCAACCCTTTTTACCCTTTTACTTCTGTAAAATGTTTATTAATTTCAATATGTTCCTTAGCCAAAGTACTCTCTCATTAGCTATAGATTGCATTCACATGACTGTATCCGTTTTTGCAGATCTGTAAAACACGGATACTGGCTGTGTGCGTTCCGCATTTTGTGGATCGGAATGTCCTGCTCTATGATAGAAATACCTATTCTTGGACAAGAACAGGACATGTTTTATCTTTTTTTGTGGGGCTGCGGAATGGATGTGCACCTGATCCACAAAATTCGGAATGGGTTCTGAAAAAAAAATACAGTCTTGTGAATGGGCCTATAGAGTGAGTACAAAATTCACAAAGGGGACCTTTATAAAGACTGGCATTTTATAAGCCGATCTTAATCTGTGGTCCACTGTCATCAGATGTGACACAGTTATTGAGAGGTGCATGCCTCCTATTAAGTGTGGTACATCTTGGGGGATCCATGTAGCAGAACTGAAATCTACTACAGCTAGGAGGTGGTTTAGATTGACGGTGTAATTTACACAGTTTTCTTTCTGGTTTAAATTGTAATAAATGTGTTGGGCCTTCTAAGGTGCACCTCCTCCTGCCCACCTTTTAAAAACGTGGCAAGCATAGTATAAAAAGGCAAAAAGTTGGCAATCTGTGTGAATTTATATTGATAAATCTCCCTCCAGAAGATTTGTATCTTCATATTATTCATATTGTACAAATCTGATAAACATTTAAACTCCATGTATCTCAAAGATTTCAACACACAAAGTGGCCTAGATTTACTGATGTGTCTGCACTAGAGATGAGCGAACGTGCTCGAAACGAGCACTGTACCGCTCGGCTCCCCTGCGCTCGCATGGGTGCAGGCAGCCGCTTCCGTCCTCCTCAGGAGGACGGAAGCGGCTGCCTGCGCCCATGCGAGCGCAGGGGAGCCGAGCGGTACAGTGCTCGTTTCGAGCACGTTCGCTCATCTCTAGTCTGCACAGAAAAATATCTAAAAAGTGGCACAAATTGATGCAATTTGGTGCATCTAGGGTTTCTGCGCTTTTTTCCGTCAAGCTCGACAAGTGGGTGGAGCTGCATGTGAAAATGGGCATGTCTAAGTTGTGCACTTTTGCACCAAAATTTAGAATTAATTCCAAGAAAAATCTGTTTCACGGTAAGCCAACTAGAGAAAAATGTCTATCCCTACCCCAGATTTATCACCCAGCCTGAGCCCCTGTAATAAATTTGGTGCAGGTCTAGAGAGCCTGTCTAAGCTTACGACATCTTTAGGATTAGTAAATCTGGGCCAGCTTGTCCTATTTTTTGTGATTTTGCAGATTTTTACTCCAATGAATTTAAGTTCTACAAATACTGTACAAACCACATTTATGATTTTCCTTAGAAACAGTTCTAAACAATCATGGAAACTTCATTTGTGGGCATTTTCAGTGTAGATTTTCAAAGCAGTTTTCAGTCTCAACACAGGATTTTACATCTCCCTACTGCTTTCTAAAAAAATGTCCTAATTTTGGCTGGTTTTATTTCACATTCTCATTCACTTCTTATGTTTCTCACAAAACCTCTAAGAAGTGCCTCAGTAAAGAATGCCTGTGCGCTCCCACTCATTAGACCAATAAACTTGTAGGCAATTTCCTTATTTTTCCTGTAGAAGACAGAATTGTACCAAAATGAATTTTAAGTTCTTAGTGACCACGCAATTTTTTTTTATCATCGCTTTCCAAGAGCTATAACTTTTTTGTTTTTTTCATCAGCCTACCTGTATGAGGGCTTATTTTTTGCAGGACAAGTAATAGTTTTTAATGCACCATTTTAGGTACATATAAACATTGATTAAAGCCTAAACCCCATTTGTGTACGTCAGTAAAAAGGCGTTTTTGTGGTCACTAAGTGGTTAATCACAGCAAAAGGGATATTCCCATCTGGACATTTATGGATATTCATCATATCCACAAGATATTTCATAAATGTCCAATTGATGCAGGTCCACTTTTGGGGCCTTCTCCAGTCACAAGAATAGGATCCCGTTCTATGCTAAAGTGGATGGAGAGCAGGTTATTCATGTGTGCCTTTCTGCATTCATTGCTATTAGTCTTTCGAAAATAGCCAAGTGCTCTTACTCGGGTATTTTCAGAAGTCCTCTAGCAGTTAATGGAAAGCAAGCCTACGTGACCTGATGTCCATTACCTACAACATCCTATTCTTAAGATAGAAGTGTGTCCAAGAGATGGGACCTGCAACTGCTAGATCTTGTGGATATTCTGGATATGCAACCCCTTTAACTTGTTACCACAACTACCAGTATGTTTTTAGCTCTTTAAGGACGCAGCTAATTATTACTTTAAAGCAGGGATCTCAAACTCGTGGCCCTCCAGCTGTTGCAAAACTACAACTCCCAGCATGCCCCAATAGCTGTAGGTTCTCCTGGTCCTGGCATGATGGAAGTTGTAGTTCTACAACAGCTGTAGAGCCACAAGTTTGAGATCTCTGCTTTAAAGGGACATTTCCATTAGCAAAACGTTATCACATAAATAGCCTTGTAAAAGTATTCACTCTCTTTGGTGTTTTTTTTTCAGTTTTTTTGCATTACAACATGTAATGAAAATAATAATAACAAATAAATGATAATAATACATGAAAAATAATAACAATAATAAAGACAAAAAAACATTATTCACCCCACTACTTTGTGGAGTCACCTGTTGGTGCAATTATAGATGCAATCTCTTGAGATATGTCTCTTTTAAGTGCACCAGACCAGGATCTGTTCACAAGACCTCCTTCTCTCCTCACCTCTTCCCACAATTGCCTCCAAGATTTATCTTGTGCATCCCCCATACTCTGAAAATATCTACCCCAACATATCAGACTCTCACCTACAGTGGAATTCTTTAAAAGAAACCTGAAAACCCACCTCTTCAGACAAGCCTACAACCAGTGACCCTGCTGCTGTTAGACTGCCATGACCAGCTTTACCCTCACCTACTGTGTCCTTCCTCCATACCTTGTAGATCAAGGATGCTAAACCTGTGGCCCTCCAGCTGTTGCAAAACTACAACTCCTAGCATGCCCTAATAGTTGTAGACTGTCCAGGCATGCTGGGAGTTGTAGTTTTGCAACAGCTGGAGGGCTGCAGTTTGGGCATCCCTGTTGTAGATTGTAAGTCCTCATGGGAAGAGTCCTCTCCTTCTCTACCAGTTTGTAACTCGTCTGTATTATGTATGTGCAAGCCTTTTAATATGCACAGGGCCATGGAATGAATGGCTCTTTAAAAATAAATAATAATGTCTGCAGTGGTGACGTCCCATGTGCCCCACATGACCATTGCAGCCAATCACCGGCCTCAGTGGTCCCATGCCATATAGAACTGAGGCTCGTGATTAGCTGCAGCAGTTTTTTTTTTTTTTTATAGCCCGAGGAGCATGCTTTCTACAGTAAGTGCAACAAAATTGTGCAGCGTGCCACACAAAAAACGTGCACAAGGCTACCGTCCATCCAGGTCCTCTCCCAAAGGAGAAGGGCCCCCCAGAACCTTTCCCAGTCCCTCCAGGCCAGAAGGCTCCTGCAAGGGACCGTACGGGGCGTACCCTCGGCTTCGGCTGAGGGTTGCCTAGACGTATTCCCGGCTTCGGCTGAGAGTTGTCATTTTGTCTCGGTCCCTTGCAGGAGCCTTCTGGCCTGGAGGGACTGGGAAAGGTTCCACCCAGGCTGCCACCCAAGGTGTCGGCATGTAGCTCAACTACTAGGCTGGTCTCCCCCCAAAGGGAGAGACCATGGGGTTTGCAGGGGGGTTCGGAACCAGGATGGTCACAAACACCCCCCCCCAGACCTCTAGGGGGGTACCCGTAAGGACACCGCAATTAGCTGCAGCAGTTACATGAGGTATACGGTAAGTCTCCACTACAGTCATGTGAACAGAGCAAGAACTCAGACAAACCTTTTAAACCCTTTTATTAAACTGTTAGAACATTATAATATTTTCAGTGATTGCTTGACCAGATAATGAATATTTGGGGTTGTTTTGAAGGCTGTGGATTATCATGAACACAAGTTAACATGCTGAGTGATTCCTGCTGGGAACAACAATGGATAAATATTTAATAAACCTCAGTTAAACTGATGTATTTACCAGGAAAGCACAACAAACTAATTAGATGGCAAAGTGATTACACAAATTAGCAAGGTTTCTTTATAAAGCCACAGAACGTTTACACGTGAGTCAGCGTCACGCCTTTCTCTGCCCCCTCCTGGCACTAATCCATCCTGTTTGATACATTATCATTCTGGTATCAGTGTCACTTGAATAGTTGTAAAGATATTGTTAATCAGGAGACAACAAGATTCTCTACAATGCTGATGTAATACTAATTACTGTATTTGGCATTGTCATTCCATGATGCTACAACAAACATTGGTTCATGCAGACTGAAACCAAGCTAAATGTCTCTTTCAGGGAATTTAAGTGAAACCTTTAGGCAATGAATAGAACAACACAGGGGGCAATCAGATTAAAAAGACGCATTGTTGGAGTCAGGTGCACTTTTCTCCAAGGAATTCCTGGTGGTCTCTGCAGTGACAAAGCAGAGGAATGCTTACAGCAAGAAATACAGTCAATACGTGCCTTGTGTAGTGAAACTCATGAAGATTTACATGTCTGAAGAACATTTTCCAGTAAAACCTCTTTCAAAATGGACACCATTGTAAATGTAGGGAAGGGTTACAGGTATCATCCAAACTCACAAATTAATATATATCTTTTTTGCAGTTTCCCAGATGTGTTCAAGCAATTTCCTATTACCTGCAGTGCATAAAGAAGTAACATACTTGAATCTCTATATGAGATGTGGATGAGTCATCCTGAGTACTCATGTAAGGTCTGAAGTGCCTAATTATATGTGCCACTTAGGGTATGTCCACACTCGGCGGAAAACGCAGCTGAAATGCCAGCTGTAGATTTGCTGTGGAACCTCATCCACATGGAATTTATTGCAGTCTATGGGAGAACTGATCAGACGATCACATATTAAAGTCCCCTAGGGGGACTAAAGTAAATATAAAAAATGTAAAAAAAAAGTTTTTAAAAAGCTAAAAAATATATATATATATATACACAAAAATCAAAATCACTTTACAAATAAAAATAACCAGTAAAAAAAATTAAAGATCATTGTTATTGACGCATCCCAAAATGCCCGTACTATTAAAATATAAAAGTTTTTATTCTGCATGGTAAACGGTGTAACATAAAAAAATCAAAATGACCAGCATGCCATTTTTGGTAATTTCACCTCCAAAAAAAAAAAAAGTCATCAAAAATGTATACACATCCCACAATGGTATCAATGAAAAATACAGATCGCCCTGCAAAAATGAGCCCTCACGCAGCTCCGTAGACATACATATAAAAAGTTATGGGGGTCAGAATATGGCAATGCAAAGAAAAAACATTTTTTCTAAGTTTTTATTTTTTTCAAAGAATTACAACACAAAAAGTATAAAAATGCGGCATTGCTGTAATCGTACTGACCCACAGAATCAAGATACAAGACACATCATTTTTACTGCCTAGGGAATTCTGTAAAAAGGAAACAACTAAAACGTAGTGTGATTGCATTTCTTTTCCAATTCCACCCTCTTTAAGATTCTTTTTCCAGCTTTTCACTACATTCTATACAATATTAAATGCTGCCTTTAAAAAGTACAACTTTTCCTGCTACAGACAAGCTCTCCTACGACTATGTGAACGGAAAAACCAAAAAGTTATAGATCTGGCAAGACATGGAGTAAAAATGAAATTGTCATGTGTAACAAGGCATACCTGCTTTCTAACAACATAGGATTTCCCATAAAAAAGGTTAATATACTTCTTATTTTACATGAAACTTGTGAACAAATAATATAATGTAAGAATTTTTTTAAATGCTTGTCTTTTTCTTTCCTCCAGAAGACATCTTAATGGTAGTTTAGAGAGTGCTTCAATCTCCACTCAGTATTACAGGAGCCCATTAGAGCTGTTTTCGCTCCACTCCTTATTTCAAGCATCTATAAACTTAGACAATGCAGTCACTGAGAGAAAACTAACCAAGCACAACAGTTTCTATGTTAACGGCAAGAGTAACAAACACAAACTCGATCCCATGCTGGGCAAGACTTGTCTTCCCTCCCACTGCCAGTCACTCCTGACCAGACCATCCCATATGTGTCCACTGAACCATCACTGCTGCCAAGAGACAACTCAATAAATGACCAGAATGCTCAATGTCAGGTTTCTTAGACTTGTGTTACATTGTAATCTTCGTATCAACTAGCAGTATATTAATCACAGCAATGGTAATGCCAAGGTGCAGTCCAAGACATAAGATGAGAGGGTTTTCCACTTCCGAGCTGTACATATATATGTTGTTGTAAATATATATATATATATATATATATATATATATATAATATAATATATAAAGCTGAGTGTGTGTGTGTGTGTGTGTATGTCCGCTAAAGGAATCCGCACCGCTGCAGCTACAATCACAAAATTTGGCACACATGTACATCAGGTGTCCAGGAAGGTTTTAGAACAGTTTTCAACTCTCCAGGACGTACCGTTCCTGAGATATTCCCAAAAAATGCATTAGCCAATAGTAGCCTGGTCACATGACCCTTATCAGCCAATAGAACCTCACAGGCACACATCAGGTTTCTATGACAACCTAGCCAGTTCACTGCTTTAGGTCTGCATTAAAGAGGCAGAGCACTGTGGATGACAATGGTAAATGGGTATTCCCGGTTACCAGAACTATAACTTATGTTTTAGACTAACTCATCATCAATCATTACCTCATATAATGTAAATTTTACATATTTACTGTTCAGTAGTAATAAAAGATGTTTTCTTCCACTGCTACCCACCTTCCTCCTAAATTACTATGGCATCGACCTGTAATTCCGGCCACCGTCAAAAGAAGGACTTAAAAGCACCACCCCCAGATCCCACTAAGTCACGCCCCTGACTCAGTCAGGCCACGCCCCTTCCATGCTGCATTTGACCGGGATTAAAAATATTGGTAAAAATCACCTTCTGTCAGCTGCAGGGGTGGGGGGAGGGTGACTTTCTTCCAGAAGCTCATTGCTCAGACTGCACAGTGCTGCTGCTGAGAGTGCTGCTGCTGTGTCCATCCAGGCCCTGCGCATGACAGAGGACAGGGAGTCTGAAAGCCAGACCGTCCAGCCTAAAACAAGACCTCTGGCCACCCTAGGGGCTTTAGGCTTTAGGCTGGACAGTCCAGTTTTCTGGCTACCTGTTCTCCGTCCTACGCAGTGCCTGGACAGACACAGGGATGTCCACCCTTTCAGTAGCTCACACTCAGACAGCTTCTCCTCCATGTCTTCACGGAGCCAGGGGGGCGTGGCCTCATGTTTATTGATGTGTCTTCATGGGAACTGGGGGCGCTGTTTCATGTTTGGGGGAATGGCCGGTGAGGTCTGGCTTTCTGGGGTGAAGACAGTGGCCACTCTAGCTGCTGTGGAGGTCACAGTTAAAGGGGCGGGCTTCTGTAGAGGTCACTGTTAAAGGGGTGGGCAGATGTAGATGTCACTGTTAAAGGGGCAGGCTGCTGTAGAGGTCACTGTTGAAGGGGCAGGCTGCTGTAGAGATCACTGTTAAAGGGGCGGGCTGCTGTAGAGGTCACTGTTTAAGGGGCGGGCAGCTGTAGAGGTCACTGTTAAAGGGGCGGGCTGCTGTAGAAATCACTGTTAAAGGGCGGGCCGTTGTAGAGGTCACTGTTAAAGGGGCGGGCCGCTGTAGAGGTCTCTGTTAAAGGGGCGGGTCGCTGTAGAGGTCACTGTTAAAGGGGCTGGCCACTGTATAGGTCACTGTTAAAGGGGCGGGCTGCTGTAGAGGTCACTGTTAAAGGGGCAGGCACTGTAGAGGGCATTCTCGATATCTTTTAACGACACACACACACAAACAGTAAAAGAAATAAATTAAATATACCCGGGCGAAGCAGGGTCCTTCAGCTAGTATATATATATTTATATATAATTTTCTTGAGATCGTATATATTAGTTGGCCAACTACATGGCTACCATTACAGCTCCCGGATAGGACATTTTCCAGCATCTCCAGACCACAGATTGGAAAATGTGGCAAAACATGCGAGCAGTTTTGTTTTGCCAGATCATGTCTGTCACTTGTCACTCCTGTGTGGACTTATTTACTTATGCTTTTTTAAGATTTTTGGTAAATCCTCTGTAAAGAAATCGTAATTATAAAAACCTGCGAGATGCTGCTGAATGTTGTAAAATTACTAATCAGTCTATGCTCACATGTTTCTTCCCCACTGTTTCAAGCACTGCTGTGCATACCTGTGGCCAGTGACTGGATAGTAATAGACTGGATAGACAGCAATCATGTTATGTATACCTCTACATCACTGCTGCATCCTTGTATACAAACACCGAGAGGAGGACAGGAGCTTCAGCACTGGAAACGGGTGGAGAAAAATATGGCATTCGTGGCATCTCAGAAATTTTTAATTAACTTGGACCACCCCTTTAAGGGAGTCTGTCACCAGGAAATTCACCGATAAACCAGACACAATGCCTTGTAGGGCTAGCTCAGCTGAATGTAATGATATCTTTCAATTATCGACTCATTGCTTCTACTTCATTCATCCTGCTTAGTCATCTTCCCTGTCAATATCTATCAAGGAGGGGCTAGCAGAGGAAGAGGGAGGGACGAGGATGCATGGTGACTTGAGTCCACAATCGGTGCACTTAACTGCTCATTTGCATATGGTTTAAACGTATTTTTCAGCAGAATGAAGCAGCAGATTAGATATAATTACATTCACCTTATGAGGCATTGTGCCTGGTTTAACAGATTCTCTTTAAAGGGGTTCTCCAAGACTATAAAACTGTCCCCCATATTCCGGGCCCCTCACACTGAATATACTTACCTGGCTCCCCGCTCACTGCGCCGCTCCTAGTCCCTGCACTGCTGCTGCTGCTTCTCCCCATCCACGGATTAAAACATCCAGTGTTGAGGGGGAGCAGCCAATGGCAGATGGGGATGAGCCTCCATAGCATCGTAGGTGACACTAGGGAAGCTCGCCCCCACCTGCAATTGGCTGCTCCCCCCCAACACTGGATGTTTTCATCGGCGCATGGGGAGAAGCCAGTGTGCATGTGCCATCTATCGTCTCTCCTCCTGCTCTGCTGCTGCTTTACCATAGACAGCAGCTGTGGATAGGTCATTAATATTAGAAGCCCGGACAACCCCTTTAAGTAGACCCATGAGATTGTGGTAGTAATAGAGACGTTACGATTCAGCAGAGTTAGTCAACCCATTCGGGTCTGAATCAATTCTACCCAAATCAAAAGTGATTAATTTTACAGTTAATTTTTTCTTTGCTCTCTCTGTTTCTCTCTCTTTCCCTCTCTCCAAAATTCACTCAAATCAAATAACCAAAGATTCAAATTCGAATTACACCCAAATTCAGGTTGAATTCGATTCATTTAGATTTAATTCACTCATCCTAAATCATGTCCTAAAGCACTAAGGGGGCACTTTTGTGTCGTATTTCTGGTGCAGATTCTGCCACACGCCTTGACAGGTCTAAAAAAAGGGGGTATGGCATTGGCAAAACCGTCTCATTCATCATTTTCTATGCCTGTTTTAGGTGTAGAAAATAGATTTAGAATCGGTGCTGGATTCTAGATACCAGAAACACCATTATATCCACTATATCAGAAGATATAGCTGTTAGAAATAGAGTCTGGAGTGAAAGCTGTTTTTAGTTTCACTTTCAGCTGGGCACTTGGGAGCTGTTTTTCTGCAGAATAAAAGTGCTTTTCCTGGACATGTAATACAGACACAAAGTGCACACAGATATGTCTGGGATGTGTATGCAATCTTCTGTGGGGCACTGCTGTTAGTTATATTGGTGAAAATTAGTTGACAGACTCCCTTTAATAAATGTGCCCCTGTTCTGTGAATTTTTACAAAGTCTTGCACAGCTAGGAACTGAAAGCAAACCAGAGATTGGTTTTCCTTCGCAGCATTTTCGTACACATTACTTCGGTTGTACTATGCAGGTTGGAGTCTTGGAAGCCGTGTGGATGGTTTCATTAATGGAAAATCTAACTGTAATTTGCCAAATAGTGCCGAACATGAAAAATGCTAAATCAGTAGTCTAAGTGAGTCTTCCGGCTTCACAAATCATTTTGTTTTTATAGCGTAGAGCTCATGTAAGGAACAGCCAGCTATTTGACGTTGTAAGATTTATTACTCCCTCCTGGTGCAGGATTAGCATATTTTGATAATTTATGACTAACCTACCTGATAAAACACTCCTATTTACCACGGGTATATAATAGGAAATCAAGTAGCCATGAGAAATATAATATTAAAACACGTCAACCACTGAAGATTATCACTTAAGCTTGTCAAATATAAAATTTTGTTATAAAGCCATCTGGGAAATGAGAAAGGAAGAAGCGTCATCCTCAACTAGGCTAAGTCATGCACTACCTCCAAGCTCCGTCAGACTAATGAAGAAGCTATTAATACCTGCTGGACCTAGGAGGCTTGCCACTAATTACAATGTTTAACAGTGTAGGGCTTTCTGGCACGAGATGGATGATAGATCAAAAAACAAAGATGCATTGGTACACTGGACAGAAATACCTTGGAAGAGTTCCAGATATTTGTCTACTTTTTTTTTTCATTGTGTGCCTTCCAAATATTACAACATTACTATTAAATGGGTTGTACAGGATTACATGAAAAGGTCATTTTTTCTAGAAACAACACCACACTTATCAGTACTATGTTTCTGGTATTGTATGTCAGTCCCAGTTCATGTGCTGATGTGCTGGTGCAGTACTCCAGAATAAGGTACTTGCAAATTGGTGGTACTTGATTTGATGTCATTGAGGCCTAATGCAGACATCCATGGAGCACAGTCGGTGAAAACCCGGACTGTGATCCTGCTGATGAGTGCACGGTCTCATTGGTTGCTATGACGCTGTGTGCTTCGTGCCGCCACCGCTGTATATAGAGAAAGGAGCACCGAAAGTGGTAGAGGGCGCACTGTGCATGCGCAGCCGCCGTCGAGCCCGTAGAAGTGAATGGGAGCAGTGGCCAGTCATGCGCGATGCGCTACCATTCACTTCTATGGGGAGCGTGCTTGGTAGTGGTCGGACCGGAGTCCTCCAGCCACCACTTTGAGGGGCTCTGTTCCCGATATAGGTGTGGGTCCCAGCTGTGGGACCCGCACCTATAAGGCAATGGGGGCATATCCTAGCATTATGCCCCTATTGTCTGTGATGAGACAACCCCTTTAAGGGCAGATGATTGTTCAGCTGCAGGAGAAACATCATTCTTGTTGAGAGAACAATTTCTGAGGGAAAGCTGGAGAATACATTCATAGACTGTCCAGGATCACAAGGCTGTGCCTACTAAAAATGTCTTTGGTATTTATGGCCGATATAGATTTTGCTGCTTGTAAAATGGGTTAACAGTTAACGGCACATTTCACACTTATATAAAGGGTTGACTGACCATTTGTAGGATTCACACCCCGCCTTGGGAACTTATTTTTGAGAATTTTGCATGCCTCATGTTGAAAAGGTTGCAAATAATTGTTGCTGTTTGCCTGTATACAGCTATTGGGAAGAGAATGCACTGCAATTTACCTTTCAACTGTGGCTTGATGTTGTTGGATGTACTACAATTCCCATTCTGCACTTTAGTAAAGAGGGACTTATTTATTTTGTACAATCGGCCTGGTTACTGACTCAAGCACCATTTGTTGGCCACTGTACCTACATCCAGGGGCGTAGCTATAGGGGGTGCAGAGGTAGCAGTCGCTACCGGGCCCAGGAGCCTGAGGGGCCCAAAGACCCTTGTGCCGCATAAGAAAACACCAGTATTATAGAAAGTGCATGCTGGGAGGGCTCTGTATTAGATTTTGCACATGGGCCCAGAATCTTAAAGTTACACTTCTGGCTGGAAGGAAGGGGTTAGGTCAAGAATTTGGCATAAGGGGGTGCCATTCCAATTTTTGCCTCAGGTAGCAGGAAGACTATATGCTCCCCTGCCCCTTGCCACAAAGCACTGAAGGAAGGGGGCCCAAGCTGAACTCTTGCCCCCGGGCCCATGAACCTTTAGCTACGTCCCTGCCTACATCTCCTGCCTTGCACCTGTACAACACCAAGGGCACCCCAACTACCATAAGACAGGAGCCCCAACATCACGGTGTGGCCAGAGGGATAAAAGAGTGCACCCTCCTATCACTGCACTGGTCCTAGGGAGCATCGGTGTGAGGATTGCCACTTTTCTGGGGCTTGTAGCACAAGGACCTCTGTTACTAGTACTAATGGGATCTCAGAGATCAAACCCACAATAATGATAATGTTATGGTGTATCCCTATGATATGCCATAACATTATAAGATCGGAGTGTCCCTTTAATTAAGGAAAACAGAAAAAATAAGATGGATGGAGACTAATACAGAAATATGTGTACATGGCATTGAGAAAACTGACGAATAGTGGGATTACATAGGTCAGTCTGGTGAAACACGTCATATGGTGACATATGTACAGTGACAGTTCTCAGTATTATGAGCAAGAATTCTGGTGCATTTTACTTGTAACTCTACCCCATTGAATTATGCCTACTGCAAACCCTGTGTCCTACACCACCCCTCAGGCCTTGCATTGGGCATAAGACAGTGCGCATGTTATCTCCTGAGTGATACCCTTTAAAAAAATCTTTCCAGTTAAAGGAGCTTTCTGAGAGTTCAATATTGATAGCTTACCCTCAGCATAAGTCATCAATATCCGATCAGTGGGGTTCTGACTCCCGGCATCCCTTCTGATCAGCTGTTTGAAGAGTCCATGGTGCTCCGGTGAGAGCCAGTGACATCGCATTTGTTGGTCATGTGGCCTATTTGCAACTCAGATGTACTCAAGTGAATGGGCCTGAGCTGGAATACCAAGCACAGCCGCTATACAATTTACGGAGTTGTGTGCGGTATGCTGTGAAAATGCTGCAGGATTCACCAGAGCACCACAGCCTCTTCAAACAGCTAAACGGTGGGAGTGGTGGAAGTCAGACCCCCACCACTCAGATATTGAGGACCTTTTTGGAGGATAGACTATCAATACTGAAGTCCCGGAAAACCTCATTGGCTGTGTAGATAATATGAATCTTGAACAGGGATGGCTAAACTGTGGCTCTACAGCTGTTCTAAAACTACAACTCCCACCATGCCCTGCCGTAGGCTGATAGCTGTATCTAATCTGGGCACGCTGGGAGTTGTAATTTTGCAACAGCTGGAGATCCTCAGGTTGGCCATCCCTGGTCTAGAACAGGGTAGCTTTTCTTATCTATTGTAGCTTGCCCTAACCATGCCACCAATTACACCTTCATGCTGCCACGCTGGGAATGATTATGTTATATTTTTCGTTAGAGAACCTCTACATTGCCCCTGTGCTTAGGGTATCAAATATGTGATGTACATTATATCGTGGTTGTATTTGTTCCAGGTGCACTGACCACTGCTGTGATTCCTGCTAATCTCTTGTATTAATCTGTTCGGTTCAGTACATGGATCTGCGTCACTTTTCTTTGAATTCAACCCTCTTATCACTTGGCTGTTTTTCACTTTTACCCTTGTGGTATCATTGACATTGTACATGAATGTTATTTTTTCCCCGGCTTGCCTATTCTTACTATTATCTCATCAGACATTCCAGGAACAGGATTTACAAGGCACATTCAGTTTGGGCTGGAACAACCAGCGATTTCTGTCCCGTTTAAGGTAATTTTCAGGGTGTGCACATCCTTGAACTAGTTCCATCTAACAGGAGAATAGAATTCTGCAGATGTTCCAGGGTCAGACCTGAACCATAAATCTTTGCACGATCGAAGTTTTCACTGGTTACCGTAAAGAATTGTCCTTCCAGTCCTTCCACATAGAGAACTAATGAATGTCAGACAGTAAAGGATCACTTCACAAACATAAGGAATACTGGCTACTTCTGTTTTCCACTCTGTGCCTTAGAAAGTACCACACAGCTTCCCAAACTTTTTCCTTCAATACCCAAAATCACTTACCATAAAGTCCTCTTTTTACACCATGTAGGTAAAATGTAAAAAATAGGACGCAAATTATATGTTCAATGCTATGTCTTTATTCTAAACATCTTTAAACATTTTAGCAGCCACAAAAAATCTAATTATTCACCATAATTGGTAATTTCATTTAATTTCAGATTTTTAATATATTTTACTGTATGCAGTTTAACCAGTTCTGGCTGGGCCATTGGTAGAAATAATGCATTATGGCTGTCTTAAAGCAGCCTTATACACAGTAAGGGGGCATTCATATGACTGCGAATCCGCAAAAGACGGATACCAGCCGAGTGCATGCCACATCACGGTGCAGACCCATTAACTTTTATGGGTCCGTATGTTGAGGCAAACTATAGAACATAATGCACTAACACAATAAATGCAAACACCATACTTAAGGCCCTTTTACACGGGCCGATGTGTCTCCCTGCCCGAGCGCCGATCAGCGATATCGGCACTCGGGCAGGGAGCCTTTACACGGCCCGATGAATCGAGCGCCGGGCCGCACGAGTGATCGCTGTATCGCTCGTGTGGCCGGGAAGCTCCATACTGTCAGGCGCACATCGCCTGTTTACACAGGCCGATGTGCGCCCGACAGATTGGATCTTTTGTAGAAACCAAAAGATCCAATCAGCCGACGAACGAGCGTTTTGCTCGTTCGTCGGCTGATTAGGGCCACTTTTACACGGGCCGATTATCGGCACTAGCGTTCCTAGGAACGATTTTTCGGCCGATAATCGGCCCGTGTAAAAGGACCTTTAGACTAAGCCCTCATTCTGATATGATAAAATCTGAGATTCTCAGCCAATATATTTTGGTCAAAACACATCTGTGACCACCTACCCACGCCAAGGTGGTCTAAGTCAGGCAGGTTCTACACTAAACCTATCTGTGCCATTGGGCATCAGAATGTAGGCCACGTCAATGCGGAGCATGGGCCTATTAATGTCAGTGGGTCTGCACTGTTATGCAGCGTACACACAACCGGTATCTGTGTTTAGCAGATCCTTGGTTTGCGGACCACAAAACAGTTACGATCGTATGAATGCCCCCTAATATTATTGACTGCAAACACTTTCTGCAGCGACTACAATAACTATTATCTGTGAAACCAAACCACAATGAAGATATTAACCTTTTGCCCGTTTCTACCAGTGTGACCTACTGTATTTTTCACTTTATAAGACACACTTTTTTCCCTCCAAAAGTAGGGGGAAAATTGCTGAGCGTCTTGTAAAGTGAATACTAGTATGTAATAGGTGCCATGAGCGGGGAAAGATACTCACCCTCCTGCGCTGCAGCTCCGCTCTAGGTCCAGTGCTCCCTTGTCTTCTCCTGCCGGCGCTGCACTGTCCTGACCCCGTACAGCGCCAGGACTTAGTGCGCGCACTCTGACCTGACGCTGAACGCAGTCAGGTGACAGTGCAGCACCGGCAGGAGAAGACAGAGGAGCGCCGGACCCGGAGCGGAGCCGCGACGCAGGAGAGGTAAGACAGTTTTTTATTTTATTCTGATGGGCAGATCTGAGGTCTGATGGGGGCAGAGTGGGCTGATATAGGGGCACAGTGAGCTCATCTGAGGTCTGATGGGGCACAGTGAGCTCATCTGAGGTCTGATGGGGGCACAGTGGACTGATATGGGGGCTGTAGGGCTGATCTGAGGTCTGATGGAGGCAGAGTGGGCTGATATGGGGGCACAGTGGGCTGATCTGAGGTCTGATGGGGGCACAGTGGGCTGATATGGGGGCACAGTGGGATGATATGGGGGCTGGTGGGCTGATCTGAGCTCTGATGGGGGCCGAGTGGGATGATATGGGGGCACAGTGGACTGATATGGGGCTGAGTGGGCTGATCTGAAGTCTGATGGGGGCTGAGTGGGCTGATATGGGGGCACAGTGGGCTGATATGGGGGCTGATGGGCTTATCTGAGGTCTGATGGGGGCTGAGTGGGCTGATCTGAGGTCTGATGGGGGGTCTGAAAGGGCTTATCTGAGGTCTGATGGGGGTCTGACATGGAGGGCTGATATGGGGGTCTGATGTGATGGCCTGAAATTTATAGTGGGTCTGATATGAGGTCTGATGAAAAATATATATTTTTTTATTTTCCTACTGTAAAATCTGGGGTGGGTCTTATCATCAGGTGCATCTTATAAAGCGAAAAATACGGTATATACACAAGCTAGGATGCTTGAGTTGCACAACTGCATAAGAAATACATCAAATCTAGACCCAGGTCATTAGTATTGGATGCTCTTTGTTTCGCTGGTTTTGGATTTAGGATTTGTTCTTGCACACATCACTAATAACAAACTTTATCAGAAAACAAGCACAATTAGTTTACAAAACGATAAGTCAAACTTTTCCCAGGTAGCTACAATATAACACGTAGAGCGGAAATAAAATAGTATCCAACACACACACACACCACTTGATAAAAAACAAATAATAGTACAGTAGCTTGTGTAATGAACCAACATGACGCAACGTGTAGTATATTTCATGTAGGCAGTGTACACTCATTTACGCAGTGCTTATAGTCCATGGACATTATATATGAACATATGTTTAGGTCTTTTAAAGACAGTCATTACTGGCTTATGAGCCAAATAATAGCATAAAAAAGCATAAACTCAACATAGAGTCCCAGAGCTTAACTTCAGCTATTCACTGTGAAATGTTTTGGACATTATTTGTGATCTCATGGAGTTATGTAATTTTTTTTTTGCAGATTGGTCGTTGACAACCTTTCAGATAATTTTTCTCAGTTTTAAATTTGAGCCTGTAAAATCAGAGAGTCCTCATCTGTTTTCATTCCTAAGGCCCCTTCTGTTATTACGGGAATCACAATGAAGTCTCAACTTATATGTGTTAATTATATGTGTTAATTAAGCTAAGCGACTTCAACCTGAAGTATCACAAATTGTAAAGCAATTTCTTACAGTGAGCTGAGATGTCCCACTATGGTAAAGGATTAGAGGCATTAGAAGTCACCACGGGCCTGTGATTTTGTGCTTGTATGTTATAAAATACCTCATTAACTTCTCATAGTCGATGTGATAACTCATACATATTGTAGGAAAAATGTGCCTCAGGAATACGGCTATGAATGTAAAAGCAGTACATTGTTTACATTCTTGCTGGGACCCCCTCACTAGTTGGGAGACTGAGGCCCCAATTCCCCTATTTTCCATTTCCTGCCCACCACACTTATTGGATAGGTGGCCACTTTTTTGTGTGGCCTTCTCCATTCATGTCTATGGGAGATACAGAATGTTATTGGACCTAGGAGGCATTTATAACACATCCTTTGACTATGCCATAAATGATTGGCATGGCCGATGTTTTTGTGGTAATTATTATTGACAGTTTCCAGTTAATATTGGTAATTAGTAATTTTTTCTCACTATATTGATCTATAGACCAATACTACTTATAGTCTTTATTATTCATTATGGTTTTCCAATTTGTACATAAAAATCTATAGGTGGTTTTTGGATAACTTGCCCAGAAGAAAGAAAACTTCTGGTTGGCAACCCAGCACTGAGCTGAGACTACTCCTTTAATATAAACTATTACCTGCACCAAGGCAAACCTGTACAGAATCCTTGATTTAGAATCTACATATGGCAGTTTACATTGATTTACCATTGACAATCTTTACTTAACAAAAAAAAATTGCAGACGTCCTACAGACTCTCTATGGAATCATTTTCTGGTTTCACCATGCTTTCTAAGCAGCAGTCTGAATATGTTTGGGCTGGTGCTTAGCAACTCCAGATGCCACCATCAAGTGACACGTACCGAACCAGTATGTGGTTGTTTACTCTTAACTACAACCTCTATTTGCAGGTGTCTAGACCGGCATCCAGCTGGGGACATCATGTATACTGAGTACTTCTGTATGTACTAGTCACCCAAGTGATAATGACTTTTTAGAAATGATATAATCTGAAATGCCACTCTCATGCTATATCATTTTAAACGAGGAAGTTAACTATTTTCTAACCCTCAGAGGATACATTTCCAGAAGTCCTTCCATTGAGCTCATCATCTGCTCTCTGATCACCAACATTGTAATAGCATAAAAAAGCCAAAAAAACAGCAAAAACAGCCTCGCCAATAATAGAACAAAGGTTTCTACAACTTTACAACAGTTAGTATTTACAACACAGAGAAGCTAATAACTTCTACTCCCTAGGGAATACAGCAACCAGATCACATCTAAAGCTAGTACAATGGATTTGCAAGGTTTGTTGTGGGTCAGACACCTCAGAGAATTAATAGAGAATACATTTATATCTGTGTATTACTGTAGATCGGCAGTTACACCCTTGTTACTCACCACATGCAAGTCTCTTTTTACGTAGTCGTCTTTCAGTCTGGAATTCTGCTATCAAGTGTTTGGATGAAGAGCAGACAAAGTATTAATCCCCCTCCTCCTTGTGGCCAGCCCTCTAACAAGTGGAGGGGGAGAGGGAACACCCTCTAAGGAGAGAGAAAGAGGTGATCAGGAAGGGGCTAAGAGGAGGGGCTTTAGCCAAAGTGAATTCTGTAGTGATTGACTCAACCTCACATCAGCAGCATCCTCCCATCCAGTGCCTCCCCTGCGCCTGCAAGGTATTCCTGCGATGTCTGGCAGCCAGACTATACAGAATTCTTACTTTTTGTTTTCCAACTGCAGCATACAGAGGGTCCTATAATTCTTATAAATCTAGCATGTAATCTGCGCTAAAAAAACGCACTCAATTCACATGGTATACAGCTGCCCTTCAGCTGCAGAGCGGAGTTTATCATTTGGTCTAACTCCTTTCGATTTTTACAATATAACATGGACTGCACAGAAACCTATGTACATCATTATACAGTTGTAAAGGGTTAAATAGCAACATCAGCCAAGCTTTATTTGTGGTTTTGTAAAGATCCCAAAAACCTTTTTATATGTAATCACAATGACATTACCCCTAGAAGTGGTGCAAGCATGTGTGCCATATTTTATGTAGCTTCACGCCGCCCTGCAAGCAGCAGTACTCTCGTATTTGTCCGGCCGAATCCCATCATTAATGCTAGAAACAGGACAAATCTCCGCTGATCCCATTATAGTCAATGGGCTCTGGCAGGGAAAGGTAGTATCTGGCTACGCTGGAAAGGATGAAAGATTTTAAAGCTAGTGTGAAACTAGCCTTTGGGATGGCATTTAACTGTTTGAGGTGTGCTTCAAATTTATAAATGACAGGCAATGTTTCCTACACAAAAGAACAACATTCGCCTGTCATACATTATAGAGTACGTCCTTTAAGAGATTTCATAAGGTGAAGTGCATGCACCAAGTTCACATATGTTAGTCTACTAGTTTTCTAAATTTTGTGATGTCACATAAAAACTGTGTCATGTCTGCTTCCAGCAAAATTGTACTGGTGTTGAATTTGTTATTTTTCTCTTGTGTAACTCCTCAGACACTAAAGGACTTGTGTGTCAAATTCCAGTGTCCATGAGAGCACACCCTATGGTTGGTGTACACACTTGTGGTATATATGAGCTTTGCCCACCTCAATATAATTTTTTCACATTGTTTTTGCGTGTAAACCGCAACTCAGATGTGAGTTTTAGGAGCAATGTTCCCATAATCCATAGAAAATGCAACAGGACGGTTCCAAATATTGCTTCAGTTCTTCATTAAATTCTTCTTTAAATATCCCACATAACAACTGCATAAAATCTGCATAAGAAAAAGTCCACATACGAACAAAGTCCAAAGGTGCAAGACAAGTTCAAATTTCCTGGGGTTGGATTTGCCTAGTAGCTACTGTCAGTAAAGTCTCTTTCTTTGCCTGGCAGGAATATCTGTGGCATGTTTGCCAAGTAGGACACACTGGCTCCCTTCCACGGGCAGTCTAGTATCTACTGCAGCTTCAGAACCTCCGGCAACCTTTACCACACCGAACATATACAATTCATAGAGCACATACAAGTGAACAAGGACATGTATGCCAACTTTCTCAGAGTCTCTGACAACAAATATTGCTTTTAATGATAGCAAGTAGCCAAAAAGTTCAGTATAAATTGTGGTGATTCTTACCACGGGAATTGGTAGATGTGCTGCTTTCAGGATGAACTTATGGGTCAAATAACATGCTTTCATTTTGAGGCTGAAAAGTCGGCTGGCCATGGTGGCCACTTCCCACCCTTTGTCAGGTAAGCTACCAGTTTGAAGTTTATAATCTCTTGGAACATGGGGCGCTTCCCTGATTGTTGATCCTCACCTATGAGTGGGCCTATTTTTGAATGCTCCTCGGCTTATTCAGTAAGGGTTATGTCGCCACCCTGTTGTGATTGTGTGTACGACATGAAAAAAGAAGCCACGCTGCTTGACCCTCAGCTGCAGGTACTTCTACTTTAGCAACAGCCTGTTTCCATTGGCCATCTTTGCAGCTCAAAAGTCTATTACCAGGTGTATGGGTTGTCACCCCTCCAGCGCCTCCACATGGTCAACATAGTGCTCCGTCCTCTTAACGCAGAGTCCATATCAGTTGATAGGGCATATTTTAGCTGAGCGACCTCCTCCTATCCAATCCATCAGTGGCACATTCAGTCTATCAAACATGGGCATGTTTAGCATGGCAGCACATTTGGTATCATCATGGATGGCTTTGGAATTTCTTTGAAGAGACTCATCCTGTTCATAATGCTAAGTGTATATCAGTGCCACAGGAACACATAGCAACATAGTGACATGCGAGGTTACAGAACGTTCTTTACTTAACTGGGAGTGGTACAGGACCTGCTTATCAAAATTATATATTCAGTAATATATTTTCAGAATTCACAGACAAGGTGAATGTGAGGAAAGATGGTGGCAGGTATAATTTGCTTATGCTGAGTTGTGTAGACACCAATTAAGAACAGAGAAAGGGGGTACCTTCACCTAGTGGTCACTTCAGGGGTAGGGGTACTAACTTACTATACTGTGTACTGTGCTTACTGCGTCTGGTCATCACTGCACTGGGAGCTGACTCTAAACCTGAGTATCATCAGCATCTGTCAGAAGATTTGTACCTATGAAACTGGCTGACCTGTCATGTGTGTGCTTGGAAGCTGAAGACATCTGTGTTGGTCCCATCTTCATATGTGACAACATTGGTGAGAAAAATGAAGTTTTAATATATGCAAATGAGCCTCTAGGAGCAACGGGGACATTGGCGTTACACCTAGAGGCTCTGCTCTCTCTGCAACTGCCGTGCCCCCTCCACTTTGATTGAGAGGGCGAGACCCAATGACATTTTCACTGCCTCAATCAAATGGCAGAGGGCATGACAGTTGCAGAGAAAGCAGAGACTTTAGGAGTAACGGCAACACCCCGTTTGCCCCTAGAGGCTCCACAAACGTCTCATACCGTCTAGTTATTGGAGAATAGATATGTTTACCTGGATGACAAAATACACACACTACAGGGTAACACGTAGCAAGGACAGAACAACTGCCATGTATTGTGTCCAAGATAGAACACACTGATGGCTTGGGAACAAGGAGTGCTTGGTAATTTTTTCTAAATTTATCTTTCAAAAAATTTTGTTTTTTGAAGGAGGAACAGAACTAATTATGCAAATATGAAATGTCTCAATCTGACCATATACATGAGATAACTGTCGGCAGAACAATTTTTTATTCTTCTGATTTTTCCATACAATGCATGTTTAGCTTGATCAATTATGCATATGTAGTGAAAGGGATATGGTTTCCTTGCCAATGGCAGATTTGTCAAAATTGTTCTATTTCCTATAACTCCTGTGGCACATGTGTGTTAAGTAAAGCCTTTTCCAGACACATCTGACATCAGCTTATCTACTAAGAACTAAAGCATTGAGGAGTTGAAATCCAGCGTTCCTGGTCTTTATCTCCCCTGACATCAGCCATCTGGGAAGAATTGGGAGGTCCTATACCCATGAAATGGTTGACTGAATCCGTTGAAATCAGCAGGTTCAGCGGACATTAATCTCATGTGTCTGGCCAGTCATATATCTTCTAAGCATAACCAGTATATAATGAAACTTAGAACGAGGGTTGGACTGGGAAAGAAATGGCCATGAATAAAAACTAAACGTGGCTCCATGTTTTAGGTGGGTCCAAATTAACAGAAGGCATGGCCAACACAAGTAGGTACGGCCAGCAATACCATATAGCTGGACAAAGTAGCACCTCAGCAGAGCCAAATACCGCAGTGTAGCACAACATACTGCCCTAGCAGAAGAGCAGAGCAGAACAGCAGAGCAAAATAGCTCAACCAAAGCAGCCCCTCTGTGGTGACCAGCATCAGCTGCCACATTCTATCCTTGTACTCCAGTTTCCTCAGGATGGCAATACAGTTGAATTCAATAGTCAGGAGGGTACCTGCGGACTTCAATCCGGTACATAACTACTTGGTGCTGTCAGTGTTAATTAACTGTTAGACTTTTAGATAATTACCTCTTGGACATTGGCCCACTTGGATATATTCCTGTGTGGTCTATGGCCAGTCCACCCCTGCCTAGAACAAACAGATTAGGCATAAGAAAAAGGAATCACAGGAATAAGCATAGGTTTACAGGAAGATCGCATGAGATGACAGAAATTTGGAAAGCTTTTAGCTGTGTTTTACTATCATGAGCATAGCATCGTTGAACTGAATAATCTGAGATACGGATGGAGTCACAAGAGATATCCAGCTCCTTACTAAAAGGATTTTGGTAACCAAACGTACATGACAAAGGACCGTTCATAGAGAGTTAAACCACTCTCAAAATATAGGGCACAGTCTGCAAAGTCAAAGTTGGTCCCTAAGGATCTCTCAGGACCGTTGCAGGTGGCAATCTGCATCTGTGACCACCACTGCTAGTGGACCCAGGCCCCCTCCCTGCACTGAGCCACCACAGAGGAGTTTAAAGGGGTTATCCTGGAAAAGAAAATGATGACTTATCCTCAGAATAGGTCATCATTATCAAATCTGCGGGGTGCAAGTCCCGCCCCCCCCCTCAGATCAGCTAATGTGCTCACTGAAGCTCTGGTGAACAATGCATTTCTAAAGACAGCGCCGTACGTTGTATAGCGGTAGTGCTTGGTATTGCAGCTCAGCCCTATTGACTTGAATGTGGCTGAGCTGCAGCTAGGCCATGTGACCAATGTATAGTGATGTACCTCTTTTAACAGCTAATCGACACGGGTCCCGGGTATGACACTTTCACAGATCTGATACTGATGGCCTATCCTGAGGATAAGTCATAAATATCTTTTGCTGGATAACCCCTTTAAGTCAGGGAATGAGAGTATTCGGGAGACAAATGTTCTGTAAATTATTCGGATAGTAGTGATCAAGGATCTTATTGACTCTTTCTTGTCAGCCATTACCCTATTATCAACATATTATCAACATTCTTGTCAGCCATTACCCTTATCATCAACATATGCCATAAGGGGCGGATTGATCATAGACCTTACAGGGAAATTTCTCGGTGGGCCGATGCCCATGGGGCCACCCAGGCCCTCCTCTCTACAGCTGACCAGGTACATAATGAGCTCTCAGCGGTAATTAACCCTGTGCGAATCATAATCTCATGTACCCCACCAGTGACCGAGCATGCAGTCTGAATTCAACTGCTGTGGCCCACATCTAAGCTCCCTGTTCCATATCTTCATCAGAGACAATTGGAGAAGGACAGAAAATGGCATGTTATGATGGCCCCAACAGAAGAATAGCTTTTTTTTAGCAGTAAATTGTGCTGCTTTGTGGTATATGTTTCTTCTGGGACTGTATTTTACGCTATGGTATTATTGGCCCTGCCTATTTGTGTTGCCCCACCTTCTGTCAATTTGGACCCACCTACAACATGGGGCCACTTTTACGTTTTTTTTTTTTTCCAGGGCCACTTTAAGTTCCCAGTCCATCCCTGTATGCCATTATAATATATGGATCAGGCTGTGAGCAGTTCATGTAGATGGAATCTCACTTGTCATATACCACTGTCGCCAGTGAAGTGTGTTTAATACATCCCCTAATGTGAATAAAATGGTGGCACTTCTCTACAAAATGTTTTATGCGCAGGCTACTCTAGTACTACATCACTTAACGCACAAGATACTTTTAAGTAAATAAATTGACAAAAAAATAATTTAAAAAACTTTTAATCAATGATAAAAGATCAATTTATTAAACTTTAAAAAAGGCCACAATCAGAAGGCCCACAATGGTTTAGCATTGGTTGATAGCTACCGATTTACCCTACTAATGCAGAAAAATGAGGGCCCAAGGAGTGTAACCCGCATCTATCAGACATGGAATTTTAAATGGATAAGCCATATATGTTCAGGGACGGACTGGAGACTTAAAGGGAACCTGTCATCTCCAAAACACCCCCTGAACTAGAGTAAGCGTTGTATAGTGTAAGTGATGATGAATCCGAATATGTAAGTTTTTTTTCATGCTCACTTCCATTCCGATGCTGTGCTCCCACAAACCTGCAATAAAATGCACTCAGTGGACTCCAGTGCTCACTCACATAATGGAGAAGACTCAAAGAAGAGTCCTCTCAATGCATTTTACTGCTGGTTCGTGGGGGCACAGCGTCGGAATGGAAGTGAGTATGAAAATAAAACTTACATATTCGGATTCAGCATCATTTACACTATACAATGCTTACTTCAGTTCAGGGGGTGTTTCAGAGATGACAGGTTCCCTTTAAAGGGATTATCCCACAAAAAATATTCTACAGTTTTCAAACCAGCACCCGGATCTGAATACTTTTGTAATTAAAAATTTTGCATAGCCACTGAGTTATTCAATAAAATGTATCTGTATAGCACCTCCTGCCTGCTGTTTGTTTTTTCCTTATTTCTTTGACCTGCTCACTGAGAAGGCCACACATGCTCAGTTTCATCCTTCAACTGCCTCCTGAGCTGTGATAGGGAGAGCATGGACACGTCCCCTGAGCTGTGATAGGGAGAGCTGAGACACGCCTCCTGAGCTGTGATAGGGAGAGCTGACACACGCCCCCTTAGCTGCAGCAGAAAAGACACTCACATTGAGTTGTCAGCTTGATATAAATCTAGCAGAGCAATGAATGGGAAGATCTCTGGATCTATGTGAGACACAGGGCTGGTTCTAGATTTGTTAGAAAGAGACTGTCATGTACTGTATAATGTCTGATTTAATTTTTTTTAGATTAGCCATGGGATTACTCCTTTAAAGTGGCACCAATGTTGTAGCTGGTTTCAAATTCACAGAAGGCAGGGCAACACAAGTAGGTGGGATCAGCACAAAGTACCTCCTCCGAAGATGCCCCTCTGTGATAGTCAGCGCCAGCTGCCATGCTTTGTCCTCCTAGTCCAAATGCTTCAGGATGGCAATACAGTTGAATTCAGGAATCAGGAGGTCACCTGTGGTTGCTGGCAAGGTACATACCAACCTGACGCCCCCAGTGTTAATTAACTCTAAGAGCAATAGATCATTACTTACCAGGCTGGTGGCTGTGAGGAGGGCTCAGGTGGCCCCCTGGGAGTCTATGGCCAATCCGCCCCTATATATGTTATTAACAGGAAGATCACATACTGCTGCCGCACTGCTCGATAATATGTTGAGTAATAATCACCTTAAATATTCACATATTTCATATGAAATTTAGTGTATAGCCCCTTGTTTATCAGTTATTTACTACCCTTTCTTTTACTTTGTGTATGAAGGAATTAAACACTCTAATAGGCACATTGCCTTATCTCGCTTAGTCTATTATATCAACATGATCTTTACATTACTGTAATGTTGTTTTATACTTTGAGTATTGTGTTAATATTCTGTGTCTCCAACATACACAATAAAAATTATTGTTCTAAAAAATTAACGTATGGTGGAATTTGTATTTAGTTTCTACTTCCAACAGACACTGAATTGCTAAGAAATATTTTAGGTATGGCATGCAGATATAGGACCATATTTTCCTTTAGGTAAATCAGTGTTCTCCAAGCAGTATGTCTGCAGTTGTACAACTACAACTCCCAGAATGTCGTGACAGAAGACACTTGTCAGTACATGCAAAAAGAGCCACTGTTCTGTTGCCCATAAAAGCGATTGAGGTGACTGCATGAAAGTTAATTTCACCCGATTAGTTGATCTGTAGAATTTTTTTTTCAATTTTAGAAAAACAATATAAACATACTCAATATATCCAAATTAATAATAACAATTGATAATATCCAATAACATTTTGATAAGTATCCCATATACAAAACCCCCTAGCGGAACAAGAAGGTAAAGAGGGGGAAAAAAAAAAAAATACCTGCATTACTAAAAGGACCATATTCTAGACCAGTGATTTTCAACCAGTGTGCCTCCAGCTGTTGCAAAACTACAACTCCCATCATGCCCAGGCAGCCTACAGCTATCAGCCTACAGAAGGGCATGGTGGGAGTTGTAGTTTTGCAACAGCTGGAGGCACACTGGTTGAAAATCACTGTTCTAGACCATACTTCAGACTTAGGGCTCATTCAGATGGCCGTATGATGTCCGCAAAAATACGGATCTGTTTTTTTGCGGACAGTTCAACATGTCCGCAAAAAACGGATAGCATTCCGTTTTTTTGCGGACCCATAGACTTCAATGGAGCTATGTCCTGATTTTCACTGACAAGTATAGGACATGTTTCATTTGTTTTGCGGAGCCATGAAATGAAAAAAAAGGGGCCCATAGAAGTGAATGGGTCTGTATGTAATCCGCAAAAAAACGGATCCGCATTTTTGTGGACAACATACGGCCGTCTGAATGAGCCCTTATTCTGAGAATTATACCTGATTTTTTCATAGGCCTTTTCTTTATTGACCAGATTTACCCAGTTATTAACCTCTGGGGGAGTTCTAGCCATCCACCCCCGTGCTATAATAACTCTGGCCAACATAAACACTATAAGAATAAATCTATGTTTATGAGCCAAACCCTGCGACTTCTCTATATCTCCAATAATAGCGACCTGAGGATTAAATGACAACTGGGCCCCAATTTTATTATTAATAATACTATATACCCCATGCCAAAAAGCCTGTACGTAACTGCAATTCCAACATAAATGCATAAAGTCGGCAGACTCATGATCCCCCCTGGGGCAACTCGAGTTAGACCTCCCATACATCCTCACCAAGCAAATAGGGGACAAATAAAGCAGATATAATAGATGAAATTATATCAACTTATAATTAGCATTAATTGAACAACCACTCATATTCCGATAAATCCTATCCCAGTTTGCTTGTTCTAAATCAAAACATCCCTTCGCCATCTCAGCTGACCAGTGAAGGATACCCTGCCGGCCATGTCCACAACCAACCCTCTATATATATTAGACAATCGAAGCTTCCTCCCATCACCTACCTTTACTAATAAGTCTATTAATCCATCTGCAGCATCTTTGTAAACCCACCTTAACCTGGTGACTACAATTGGGTTTCCTTCCACAACTCCAACTAATGGCTGTGTTACCAAAGGACATGTGTGACACCACCTCTATCTCAGGACCTTAGTCTGAAGCATAGTTGTGGAGTACTCAACATGCCTTCATGAGAGAATGAATGTTATCTGGGTTCAATTGGATAGCCAAGATAAGACTTTCCATGTTGTGCCCTGCTCAGCCTATGATTAAAAATCCTCTTCCAGCATCCAGGTCTCTTCGTGGGTATAGGTGCAGCATGTCAATGGAAACACCTCATACTATCATGAAGGGAACTGGATATGTGGTTCTCAGTAAAGGTGTTGGGGCTAGTGGAGACATATGATCTTGCTGTCCTGTCTTTGATTATTGCAGCTTCCTAGTAATAGTCCCTAGTACTGCCATAGGCACCAACATCAATGGCAAAAACTTTCTACTGTGCATCATGGCCTTCTGTATTAAAGAGAATGTGTGTGTTGGACATCTTCTTCATTTGTGTCTGCACAACATTCTCTTACCTCGTACCTGTCAAGCCCTGAGGCTTTTGTTAGGCCCCTGGCTGCCATGGCCAAGTATCTGTACCTTTTTGATGACATTGCAGCAGGACTGATAATTCTACATAGAGAGACTCCCCCTACATAAAAACATGTGCCATGTTCAGTAATGTATGTGAAATCTGTCAGTACTGAACATGGCACTGGGGTTTAACGACCAGAATTGAAGTTAACACCAGCCCTTACCTTTGCAGTACGGTGTTAGCAGTATGTTACAGCAGGTGGTCCAGAGTCCATGCTGTACATTTTAAAGGCGCCATGGGGAAGCTACATCCCTCCAGCACGATAAATAAACTGTACAGGGAAAGAACAGCTTAAGATTTAAATTATCTAAATAATATCTTACCACAAGATCAGCAATCTTTCTTCAGAAGAGATGCACCTCTTCATCATGATATTCTCGTCTGAGAGAAATAGTTTGAGTAGATCAAGTTGACTATCAAAAGCCTTCCGATATCAGACGGCAGAATGACATGAACTTCTCAGCCTTCTATATGATGTACGGTAACTGTAGAAACAAAAGTATCTTCCTAAACGGGTTTTCTAGGACTTTTATTCTGATGGCCTATCCTTACATCAATGATATTTGATCAGCAGTGGTCCAACTCCTGACATTCTCCGGTGCCAGATATAGGTTCTGGACTACACAGCTCAGTCTACTGAAGTGAATGGGAACAGCGCTGCAGTAACCAGCTCCATCCACTACACAATGCCTATTACTAGCGCTGGAGTTACTGAAAAAAAGCTTATCAACTAGGGTGTCGGGAGTCAGACCCTTGCCAATCAAATATTGATGACCTGTCTTAAGGAGTTCTTTCACACCTGCGCTATTTCCGTTGTTCTGCTCTGTTATAGGAGCAGAAGAACGAAAATAACGGAAGTGCCAGATTTGGCACATAACTGACAAGAACAGAGCCTAACAGATTCCAACTGACTATAATGGGATTCATAAGGTTTCCATTCGGGAGAAGATTTTTTGGTGGAGAAAAAAGTCCTTCATGCAGAAACGCTCGTTCATCGGGTAATTGCACCTTTTGTGCAGCACAAAAGATCAATGTTTGCCAGTGGATGATCATGCTGTGTAAACACTATTTGCTGCTGGGAAAATGAGTGACTATGGGGAAGATCGATGGGATTAGTGATTGCTACTCCCCATACTCTAAAGGAACTGGAGGAGATTGGTGCATGTAAATGCCTCGCTCTCCTCTACTAGTGATCAGCAGATTATCGCGAAGGAATGCTTCCGGACAATCAGCTAGATCGTTGTCCCGTGTAAACGGACCATTAGAAGAATATTCAAGCCTTTACACGGTAGTACAGAAACGCTGAAGGGAAGTGATGCCAGAACTGATACCATTGTTTTTTTTCAATTATGCTATTTACGGAGGTACTAGAATCGCTCACCAAGGACTGCTAGAGGCATCAATCAAGAGTAGAGGGGAAGGTTTGTGAAGGGTTTATAGCTGAGAGCCCAGGACACTTACTTGGTTGATGGACATCCAGTGGAGTCTTGACTTCTCAATAGCATACGGCGCATAAGTCATTAAAGCTTGATGTTCTCTGGTATGTTTGTTGTATGAATTGCATCATGTGGGTGGTAAACTTGTTGCCCTGTCACCTATCTGGCAATGTTACCAGCTTGGGAAGACTTTAGGCTCCCTTTAAATGTACATATGCTAGGATATGCCATATGTGACAAAATACTTGATGATAGGGGTCTGACCACTGTGACCCTGAGGTTCATAGAATAAAAGGACCTTTGCATTCTCTTCACATACAGCACTGCTCCTAGCTTAGTGTTTGGAAATAGTCAACAAGCTTGCCAACAGACGGGACCTTTATTTGAGCTCCTGTAAAGCAGTGGGACAATTTTCAAATTAGCACAACAGCTCTGCACATACATTTAGTGTGCAATGCTGGGAGATCTCAGCTCGGAAGCCTGTAGAATTGTTAAAGGGGTTGCCCAGGACTAGAAAAACATGGCCCGTGCCATACCAGTCCACAGGTTATGTGTGGTATTGCAGCTCAGCTCCTTTCACTTCAAGGTTGCTGTGCTGTCATACCAGACACGTCCCATGGACAGGTGTGGCACTGTTTGTCGAAGAAAGCAGCCATGTCTTTCTAAACCTAGACATTTATTTTAAGCCAATCAAAACCAGGCCATTCCTCCCCTCCCCTTTCATGAGCAGGCGCATTTTCCATTCTTTTTAGGACATGTGTCTTTGAAAGCCATACATTTTTTCTGTTCAGTTATGTAAAAGAAATTTATATGTAAATAAGTTTTTTATGTCCTCTTTTCACAGCAATCATTTTGATATTTGAGGCTTATGGTGGATGGGGTGGGACTAGAAGCTGCAGTGTGGTGTGTAGTGATATTTTTTATTTATTTTTTACTTTATTTTTTTATTTTACACTTTGTTCCCTCATAAAGTCAGTTTACATTTAACTCCCTGTAACTGGTGTGGATATAGTAGCCCCAATTAAAGGGAGAGTACTGTCCCCAGAAAGGTTGTACAGTGCAGTACAACTCCACCGCAGCGCTGATATGGGTCTGCTAAGACTCAGCAGTTTGTGCAGACTCACCTCCCCTGCGCTTCCTGATCTCTGTACATAGCGCTCTTTGAACTTTTTGTGTATAGATTGATGGGAAAAGCAGGAACGGTGAAAAGCGGTTTTAGAATGTCTGTTCAGAGATATATGCAGACTTTCTGGATATATGTAGTCAATGGGCGGTCGGCAAGCAGTTAATGCACTCAATACCATAGTACAAGGTGGAAGCTATGACTAACAAAAGATAACTCCTGCACTATTTTATGTAGCTGTAGAGAGGTGTAATATGACCATATGTATAAGCTCTCAGACACATCCTCACATAAATAACCTCATTAATGATAATACCTTATCTATTTCACTGAAACAGTTGACATTCTCCATTAAAGTCATCATGTAACAGGAAGAGCACCGCCAGATTTCATCAGATTTATAAGCCAGTAGCATTGCCCAATACTTACATTTTTAAGTACATTAAGCCCTGTAGATTGAGCAGTGACATACTTGCAATCATTGGTAAGTGACTCAGAGTTAGGCGAGAACTCATGGGAAATCATGGACTTGATCGTTTCATTCTAAACAGCAGATATATCGCACTGACCTCATAGAGTGAAAACATGGCAAATTGACATCAATGAGGTGTTAATTCTGACTAATTTACTAATGTACAAGCCTAGTATTACAATATAACATTAGATTAACTGCTTTGTCGTTTAGGTGTCTTTTTGCTGAAAAGTTTTCTAATACAAGAGGTAAATCAGAACAAATATCTGTAAGTAAGAAGTGAATTTGAAGCGTATACAAGCTAACTGAAGCCTAAAACCTTGACAAAGCTGTGCCTCCTGGGAACATTAAAGGGGTATTCCGGGTATGTAAAGTTATCCCCTATCCACTGGATAGAGCATAACTATCAGATCGGTGACTGTCCTACCAGTGGGACCTCCACTGATCATGAGAACAGGGACCCATACCCCATTGAACCCCAATCCCCCCGCCCCCTAAAATGAATGGAGTGAACGGTCAGGCATCCGTGCAGCTGCTCCATTCATTTCTGTGGGAATTCTGGAGAAGGACGAGCATTCTGCTATCTCTGGGACTCCCACAGATATGGTACACATGCCTGATCAGCTGCTCAGCTCGCCTCAGGGGCTCCTCGGAGTATGGACCAGAAATTGTGTTTTGTAATGTCACCATTTAATTGACCATATCATGTACTATAAAACAGGAAAAACATTCTTTCTGGGATGAAGCTGGAAGAAAACCACTTCTGCCATGGTTTTTAGTGTTTTGTTTTTATGGTGTTTACTGTGTGCCAAAAAAGACATGACAGTCTGATTCTGCAGGTCAGTACAATTACAGTGATGCCAAATGTATGCTGTTTTAGTACTTTTAAAATAAAAACCTTCAAAAAATGTATTTGCATCACCATATTCAGACACCCAGAGTGTTTCTATATTTCCATCTACGGAGCTGTATGACGGCTTGTTTTTTTTGGGACGAGCTGTAGTTATTAGTTTTTGGTGCCATTCTGGAATACATATGTTTTTTGGATCACCTTTTTTTAGAAGGTGACCAAAAAACTGTGAATCAACCATTTTGTTTTTTTTTCCTTACAGCGTTCACAGCACTTTGAGATTATTCTTAGATTTTAATAATTTTGAGATTTTTAGATGGGGCGATACCAATTTTTTTGTTTATTTTTATACAGATCTATCTGTGTGTTTATTGAATTTGTTCCAAAGGTGACCAGGAGGCCAATCCATGTCCTCGTTTTTTTTTTTTTTACAGTATCCCTATATACCATGGCAGTTACACACTCTCCCCCATAACAGTGACCTTCACAGCACTCCGCCCCTTTGACCTCCACATCACCCCACCCCTTTGAACTCCACATCACCCCACCCCTTTAACTGAGACCTCCACATCACCCCGCCCCCTTAACTGTGACCTCCGCAGCTTTCCACCCCTTAATAATTAGCTCCACAGCACTCTGCCTTCTTAACAGTGACCCCTACAGCACCATCTCCCTTAACAGTGACCTCCACAGCACCCTGCCCCCTTAACTGGGACCTCCACAGCACAGCCCCCCTTTAACAAAGATTTCCAGGGCGTTCATCCCTCTTAACAATGACCTCCGCTGCAGGTTATTATGGAAGTCTGGTGTAAAACTGTGTGTATGTCAAGGCTGAAGGACCTGCAAATTTCTATTGGCTAATAAAGGTCATGTGACTGTGTGTATATCAGAGTATAAATAAAGAATCTGAAAGCTTCTATTGGCTAATACATTTTTTGGAATAACTCCAGAACGGTTCAGGCGTTTGGATATCTATAGTGGGCAGATGGACAAACAGACATTGATTTTTATAATATAGATGTAAAATTGGGGAAAGGGGTGATTTGAATTTTTATTTTTTTGTGTTTTATTACTTTCTTAGTAATTTTTAGTGCCATCAGGTGACTTAAAATTGAATATTCTAATAGCTTGTATCAAAGACTGCAGTAGAATACTATTACAGTCTATAGATTTTTGACAGACTTCCTTGACAGGCAGAGCATCTCTTAACAGTTTTGCCCCAGCACCCAGCTTTTAGAAAAGGCACCAACAGTTCAGCCCCAATAGAGCTCAGAAAGCAGAGGTAGGTGGAGGCCTGGTTTTACCTCTTATATCTTGGGCCTAGTAAAAAGCTAGAGATATAGGTCTTGTTTGAAAGCTGACAGTCACAGAGCACAGTGTGATATCTACTACATCCATAGATAAAGCTGTTAGAATTGGTTGGAAGTAGAGATGAGCGAATCATCCAAAATTCGCTTAGCTGAATATTCGCCGAATTTCTGACAAGATTCGTACTTAGGCCCCATTCACACATCCGTATAATGTGTCCGCATGCTTTCCACATCCGTTTCCGCAATTGCGGACAATTATGCGGATAGGATGCGGATCCATTCATTTCAATGGGTCCCGAAAAAATGTGGACAGTACACCGTGTAGTGTCCGCATCCGTGTGTCCGTTCCGACTGTCCGCATAAAGAAATCCTCCTGTCCTACTTTTCTCCCGAATTGCGGTCCGTAGCACAATGAAAGTCTATGGATCCGCAAAAAATGCGGAAGACATGCGCATGTCATCCGTATTTGCGGATTCCATTCCAGGAGGGGAGGAAAAAAAAGTTGTTATTCATCCTTCCGTTTTTTGCGATCAACGGATCCGCAAAAAACTGACTGTTTTCCAGGATGTGAACAAATATGGACGTGTGAATGAGGCCTTAAAAGAATTTATTTGGTCGAATCTTTGTTCAAAAAAAAACAATCGTTGTTTTGCGAACATTCCTGCACAAATTACGAACGTACATTCAGCGTATTAAAAGTATGCAATACGTACGGATTAGCGTACAAAAGTGCGTACGAATCCTTCGCGTACTATTAAAGCGCGAATGCGTCAAAGGCACGAGGCTAGGCCACGGCGTACAGTCTTTAGAGGCAGTCCATATGAGGTAGAAAAATAAGGTGCTCACTGCTAGCTATCCAGCTAAGTGCATAATTTACTAAAACACTGGACAATAAGTGCATAATAGGAAACATACATTGCAGTACCTGAAAAAGAATACACACAATGGGCTAAAGTGCTGAACCAGTAAAAACAGTGTAGCTAAAATACAGCAAATACATAAGTATGCAAACATTTTAGTGCAATCAATTTCACATGTGCAAGCATAAAGGCTCAGATATACGTTAGAGTCTCTCCTCGTGGCTCCTTAGCATTATAAAATACTGTTTGGAACACATAGTCCAAAATTGTAATCCACGTGAGGTAATATTGTAATCCTAACCGGTAACGTGTAATCCACATGGGTAATAGAAAATAGCAGCAAATAGAGAACCCTTTTTGCAAAGGGGGCTCCCAAATAACTTGAGAAGGGGGGAAAAAGGAAAATAGGCACGCTTAGGTGCAACTGGGACTTTTCTGCAGAATGGGGGGGGGGGGGAATCCTGACTGACAGCCATGTCCACTCCAGCTGGGTGAGAGTGAAACAGGGGCAATACATACATATTAGAAGATGGCAGCACATAGAGAACCCTTTTTGCAAAGGGGGCTCCCAAATAACCTGAGAACAGGTGAAGAGTCAAACAGGGGCAATACAAACAACCAAACATAAAAAGTGCCAACTAGCTCTCACCCGTCAGGTGCAGTCCATGGTGTGGCTCCCATAGGTCCTCCTGAGGTGTCCATTACATCACCCAGCCCGTAGAATGGTTCCTCAGATGAGGGACCTGAAGTCTTCCTCACTGGAACTGCTGCTAGACGTCATCAGAGGACGCTCCTGCCTCTTGTAGGCCACGCTCGCTGACGTAGTAGCTTGTGCCCTCTTCTTCCAGAATTCAGACTTGACCGGGTCCGGGTGGTGGTACGCTGGCAAGCACTGCAGCCATTTGCGCTTTTCTGGATCCTCCTGCCAGGACAGCAGGGGTAAGGACTTCCGGCTGCAGCAGTTCTGGAAGGTTTCATCCAGGGAAGTAGCCCCAGCTTCCCTGGCTGCTGCTGGCTTCATCTTCTACGGCAGCTGGTATTGGTGGATGACCGTGGATTGGAACGTAAACGATGTTGTCCTCAGCTGACCCAGTTGAAAGGACTGTGGTGGTGGTGGTGCTGGCAGTCCAGGAATCAGAGGCTCCGGCTGTGGCTTTTCCCTAAACTGGAAGACGCCATCTGGGGACTCCTGAAGGCAGCGCAAGCGCCCTGGACCTGGTGGTTCATTCGGCCACACTTCAGGTTCTGTTGTAGGTACCAGCGGCTTTGAAAGGAGGGTAACCCCGGTCGCAAAGGGGCCTTTCAGGGACGCCATGGGGTTGTACTCCACCTGATCCCCAACATATAGGCTGTGCCGAGGTTGTGGCAAGTACGGCTGTTTCACCGACCTGCGGCCCACAAAATAGTCCTTTCCATCCTCATCGTCTGCCAGGAAGCCAGACCCTCTCTCAACGGAAAACCACAGGGCCGTTCCCTTTTGGCGTTCCAATGCAGGATCTCCCGGCCTAGAGTGGTCTAGTACCTGGATGACCCAGTCCTCCACTGCGTTTTTATAGTCCCAGAGGGTCTGCACATGGGCCGTCACCGATGGTGGCACAATCGGGTTCTGCCTTATGGAATGTGTTGTCGTGGATCTCCTCCTGGGTAGCAAAGTGGACGCACCAGCCGCCTCCACCGCACATGCCACAGCAGACGCTCTAGCCGCACCAGTCACAGCAGATGCACCAGCCGCCTGATGACGAAGAACCGCCTCTCAATGCGCAGCTAACTCCGCAGGCAGTAAAGAGAATAAGGGCACTGTCGGTGGTTTACTCGCCTTCAGTTCAGAGCGTGACACCCTGATGTCTGGAGTGGGCAGTGGTTCAGGGAACTCGTCCCCAAAGGCCATCTGGTTCCAGTTGGGACGCAGCTCTTTAGCCATGCTTGCTACTTGCTCATTGTTCAGCGCTGGTCTAAACTGGTTCAGAGAAGGTTGGAGTGCTGAGGGAGGAGTCTTCACTCCCTATACGTACAAATAGTTAGATCCCAGTGGGCCGGGCTGGTTTTCTCCAGTTCTGAAGGGGGCGTATCTTCACTTTCCCGCTCTTTTGGGGGAGTATTGTCATTTTCCCGCCTCACGCAGAATGCGTACGTTTCGTACGTTTCAAACGTATCGTACATATCGTTTACGTTCAAAATTTTGCGAAAATTTACGAATAATACGAAGCGAATCCTAGAAAAACCTGGATTCGCTTCGGAGGAGAAAATTTCCAAGATTCGATACTAATCTACGAAGCGGCGAATAGATTCGCTCATCTCTAGTTGGGAGTGATAGCAGATGCAAGTGAAAGCAAGTTTCAGCGGCTTTCAATGTAGACCTGATTTCTTACTTTCTAAACTATATCTTCGGATATGGAGGAGATAATGGCCATTTAAAAAAAAAAACAAAACCTAAACTATCAGCTTTCAAACAAGACCAGTCCCATATCTCTATGAAGTCTGAGATATGAGAAGTTAAAGCAAGCCCCCTCCCCTTCAGCTGGCTGTGATCTCAGTGGGGGGAGCTGACAGCCTGCAGAATAGGAAAATATAAAAATATATATAAAATCGGCAACATCATAATCATACGGACCCACAGAGTAAAGTTATCATGTTATAACACACAGTGAACGCTGTAAACATAAATCCCACAAAATGTTAAAATTGCAGCTTTTTATCTTGCCCCTAAAAATAAAATAATAAAAATTATTTAATACACTATATGAAACCCAAAATGATTCCTAAAAAATCAAGGTCTCATACAGCTAAACTGAGGAAATTTTTTTAAAAAAAAGTTATATAGCTGGGACTCAGAGAGGAAATAACTGTTATTGGTCCTTAAAGAGGACCTCTCACCACTCCTGACATGTCTGTTTTAATACCTACATGCATTCCCCATGTAATAACAATTCTGGAACATCTATTCTTATGGTTCTATATTGTGCCATTCCTTTATTATTTCCACTAGAAGTCATAAATGAACTGTTAGCAGTCTGCAGTAAGGGTACAGAGGGGAGGTAACCAGTTGGGGTACACACCCCCAACTGGTTACCTCCCCTCTGTTCCCTTACTGAAATCTAATAGCAATTCAATTATAACTTCTAGCAGGAATAATAAAGGAACGGCACAACATGGAGCCATAAGAATAGATGATCCAGAATTGTTATTACACTGGGAATGCATGTAGCTATAAAATAGGCATGTCAGGAGTGGTGAAAGGTCCTCTTTAAGGCTAAAATTTGGTCACTAATGGTTCAAAATGCACTTGTGTCTCCTGAGTTGTGCGCCAGTTATGTTTACTCCAGACATGAATTCAAAATGTACAAAGAAAAAGGGACACTTTCTTGAGGGTTTTATCAATTTTAATGTGACTGTTGAGGGGGTTAAAGGGAATTTGTCACCATGCAAAGCAGTGCAGTCTGCAGACAGCATGTTATAGAGCAGGAGGAGCTGAGCAGATTGGTATGTAGTTTCGTGGGCAAAGATTCTTAATAGCATTATTCATTTAAATTCCTGCTCGTTCTGGGCATTCCTGTCAGTAATTGGCAGCCTTCCCTCTATGACTGTGTATACAAGGGTAGCTGTCAATCAGCTAGAAATGTCTCCTTGATTTCAAAGCCAAGAATGAGCATGAATATAAATGAAGGAAATACAAAAAATATACTGAATCTTTCCCATAAAACTATATATCAACCTGCTCAGCTACTCCTGCTCTATAACATGCTGCTCGCCTGTCAAGGGAAGATAGTCTAGATAGTTCTTACCCCTCAATCGAGTTGCTGATGCCACTGTCTCACATGGCCAACAGGACTGAATGCAGGCTTTTCCATTCAGGTCCTGACCAGATGTGTTCCTGGTCAGGTTTTTGGTGTACTAATAGGACAGCGGCCATTTTGTTTCTCCTATTGATTGCTCCCTTGACGAAACAATCCATTATAACTAATGAAAGGTATTTGGGAATATATTTTTAATAAAGTATTATTTATGTATTTTCTTAATTCCCGGAGAACCCCTTTAAGGACCATTTATAGTGAGGAAGGAAGAGTTCCTTTCCAACAATCTGCTGATTGCTGGTGGAGGAGACCTCTTCATTTGCATGCAGCGATCTCTTCTAGAGTATGGGGAGCAGTGATCACTATTGCCATCGCTCTTCCCCATACAGACTTGTTGTTTCCCCTCAGTACTATATGCTGCCGACAAACAACGATTTTTGCGTGCGCACAAACAATCGGATTACTCGATGAACGCTCGTTAGCGCTTATCTTTAAGATTCTCAGTTTGTGTAAAGGGCCGTGTAGACTATAAGAATATATGGGCATAGAGTATAAGAATGGCTGAGTTTATTTTGGGAATGGTCACCTTCATACTACCACAAGGATTCAGTCTACACAGTAGACAGTAGCTTCAGTGTGGATACAGACAAGCAAACCAAACCATAAATCTACAACACTAATGTAGTTAACTTCTATTTCATTTCATTGAAGTCATTACAGATATGCTTCATCTTTCTAGTATGGAAGGGTAAATGAAATTTCCCTTGTACGTTATAATAAAATATCAACAATCCCATAGAGGCAGACAGCCAGTGTAGCTGAACATTTCCTAAACCCTGTATATGACAACTTCCCCCCCTTTTATATGACACCCCTCCCCCCTTCCCAACACACACGAACACACGGTCTTCATCAGTGTTTATAGTAAAAGATATTTAAAGGGGTTGGCCACTTTTCTGCTATATTGAACTAATGCCATGCACTAGCATGTGATGGCATAAGCTGGTGATTGGCCTCTTGGATTACCTTAGCCTGCATGGAGTCCTGCCCCTCCCCCCCTTTCCTCAGTGTACAGGATAGCGGTGGAAACAGTTGACGTCATTCGTATCTTTTTCCAAGATGGTGCTTTTTTTCAGGTACTGCACTGAAAGTAGGCACAGATACAGGATATCCAGCACCTTCCTGATGTTCTCTTCCTGCACCTATGCTGAACGCTTGTGCTTGTACAGTGCGAGCACAGTACATGAAAAAAGTACATGAAAAAAGGATAGGAAGAAGGGAGGGGGGCGGTTGTAGCGCCAAACCTTTGTAGGCTATGGTAAGCCCAGAAGCCAATTAGCATCTACACACTAGTGTATGGCATTACTGTAATTTAGCAGCAAAGTGGCTACCCTCTTTAAGAAATATGTTATCATTAAAGGGGTTCTTCTGTCCTTTCACTGACTCAGTATTCTGTAATAACCTGTGGAGGGAAGACGGTTTACATAGAACTTGCCCATCCCTCACCATCTCTGCTGCACTCACTCTCATTGTGGGCCATTCTGCCCAGGTCCCAAATGGATGTAGCCACTTCTTTTCCTGTTCACCTGCATTCACTACTATGCATATGAACAGGTAAAATGCAGCACATCCAGTCGGACCGCAGGTGTAAGAGGCCACAGCAAAAATCTCCCAATTTAAACATCATCTAATACACCTACATTCGATTATGTGGGTTTTTTTTTTTTTTAATGAAACCAGTATTATTGTTTTTTTCACAAATTATATAATACACACAAAAACATTCCCATAACTTCCCAAAAGTTGTGCATTCTGACTTTTCATTACAGAAAAAGTATAAGTGTTGGCATAAGGTCAGGAGATGCCAGCCCTGGTTTAATCAGCCAAGGGTTCTGATTGCCTCCCAAATTTATTCAAATCTCCTTTCTTCAGTGCGCTGTCTGCTGTGGCTTAATCATAGTACTAGACATTCTGGTTAGTTCTTCTATGGTTGGCAGAATAATTTGGAGCCAATGCTTGGCTATAATTTACATGTTTGATAAAGCACTTTGGCTGTTGCCCACTGCATCATACTATCTGATGTTGCATGTCCCACATAGCCCAACAGACCAACAAGTACTAGGCACTCATTCTCATATTCTGGTTCCAATAAGTCAGCATCTCAACATCTTTGAGATGAACCCCCAAATTGCATCTAAAGTGATCTTCCATGGGAGTGGTCTGTGTCTCTTAAAGTTCATGGCCACTATGCCATAACAGTTATCCCCTTCCAAAAGATCATCCCTAACAGGAGGCCACCCCCTTACTTCCTTTGACAGAATTTGTTTCACCACATATTATGCATTCTGCTCATCTTTTTTTAGAAGACCATTTTTTATGCATTTTGGGCAGTCATCTTAAATAGACTTCACTGTATATGGTTGAACTGAAAATCTGTCACAAGAAATGTGGTCTGTATAAAGGTGTGGTGTTTTCAAAGAGTGGTCTTTTGGAGAGGTTCCACTGTATATTCATATATTGATCAAAACTGTTTTTCTGATTCAGAGCCCCAAATCCCTTCCTTATGTTCACTCATAAGGTTATATTATAAAATATTGTCACCCTGTAGGTGCTGCTAGTGGAGTTTAGTATAAGCACCCCCTAGTGGTGGATATAGGTAGATAGGATACTATAGTAATAGTGTAATAGTTCCCAAACTTATTATTGTGGAGGAACCATTGACCATACATTTCGTTTCCTGTGAACTTCTACTCCAACTCTCACCTCAAAGATGCTCAGCTTTGAGTGGGTAAAGCTTTTTTATCTGTATTTTCTTATATTTTCACACCTTTGCCTGTCGTCATGTCTAACATCTTTAACAGATTCTACCCCTCACCAGTGCTCCCTGCTAAACTGCATTGCCATGCAGCTTCTACAATCACCCCGCTAAGTGACAATCCCAACCTGCTCACTATCCAGTTGTGACTGCAGCACTTGTCAGAGGGAATCAGGAATGCATCTCCTCTCCAGCAACAGCACATAAGCTTCAATAGCACACTTGTGAACTGCTGCAGCAGAGGTGTGCTCTTCCTTTTTTGAAACTGTGAAAAATTAGATAGGAGGTAGAAGAAAGGAGAGCAACAGGGCCACCACAAGAAGGCGTCTCTGTAGTAGACAAGGGCTACAGTTGCCACAGCGGCACGTTTTCACCTTGTCTGTGATGCTTTCCCACAGCCAGTCAGCAGTAGCTGGCTGCAGTGCTGTCTCATGCCTGCGCCTCAGAGTGCCTGAGAATTTCATCAAAATCTGGCCATAGACAGAGGTAGATTTCACACATGCAGTTTTTGTTCATTGTTGATGTAGTTCTGTAGTCAGGATAGCCAAACAAAGGCAAAAGTAGATTGCAATAACAGGAAACTATGTAGAGGGTATGGACATTAGATTATATTGCATCTGTCTACAGTGTCGGACTGGCCCACCAGAGGACCGGAGGATCCTCCGGTAGGCCCCAAGCCACCCAGCCACTTAAAAAAAGCATACTTACCTGTCCTGCCGCGCTGCCTCTGTCCTCGGCTCCCACGCTCCACTGTCTTCCCTTCCGGCGCGCACTATGACCTGACGCAGCGTCAGGTCATAGTGCGCGCCGGCAGGGAAGACAGTGGAGCGCGGAAACTGATTGCAGCGGCAGCGCGCAGGGCAGGTAAGTATGCTTTTTTTAAGTGGCTGGGTGGGCTGATCTGAGGTCTGAGGGGGGGGGGAGAGACCCTGATCTGAGGTCTGATGGGGCACAAGACGCTGACCTGAGGTCTGATGGGGGCACAAGACGCCGACCTGAGGTCTGATGGGGGCATGAGACGCCGACCTGAGGTCTGATGGGGGCACGAGATGCCGACCTGAGGTCTGATGGGGGCACGAAACTCCAACCTGAGGTCTGATGGGGGCACGAGAAGCCGACCTGAGGTCTGATGGGGGCACGAGACGCCGACCTGAGGTCTGATGGGGGCACGAGACGCCGACCTGAGGTCTGATGGGGGCACGAGACGCCGATCCCTGTACTGTGACATCACTGTGTTTATTATCCCTGTACGGTGACATCACTGTGTTTATTATCTCTGTACTGTGACATCACTGTGCTTATTATCTCTGTACAGTGACATCACTGTGTTTATTATCTCTGTACTGTGACATCACAGTGTTTATTATCCCTGTACAGTGACATCACTGTGTTTATTATCCCTGTACAGTGACATCGCTGTGTGTATTATCCCAGTGCAGGAAGAGGTAAGTGGTCTGTGTTTGTGTGTTTGTTTTCTATTTTTCAGGGTCATGAATGCAGAGAACTACGTCGGATTCGGTGGACTACGTCGGACCAGCTTTTTTTTTTTTTTTAATAAAATGGTCAAACAGGGGTCTGGGGGAGTGTTTATTTCAATAAAATGATTTATACTTGTGTGTGTGTATTTTTTTTTTTTACAATACTACAGTTTTAGTAATTACGGCTATCTACAGACGGCCCTGATTACTAATACTGGGCTTAGTGCTTGCCGGTATGGCAGGCCAGCACTAACCCCAACATCTATTACCTCGGCACCCCCACCGCCACCAGGGGTGCCGGGAAGAGCCGGGTACCCGCAGGACCGGACCTTCTAATTGAGGGTCTGGCTCTGGGCAGCTGCAGGCTGGTACCATTAGGCTGGGAAGGGCCAATAACCGTGTCCCTTCCCACCCTGGTAGTGCCAGGCTGCCGCTGCTGGTTGTATCTGGCTGGCAAAGGAAAAAAGGGGGGACCCCACGCCATTTTTTTTTAAATTATTTAATTATTTTTGTAAAAAAAATGGCGTGGGGGTCCCCCCCTTTTTTCCTTCGCCAGCCAGATACAACCAGCAGCAGCAGCCTGGCACTACCAGGGTGGGAAGGGACACGGTTATTGGCCCTTCCCAGCCTAATGGTACCAGCCTGCAGCCGCCCCAGAGCCAGACCCTCAATTTAGAAGGTCCGGTCCTGCGGGTACCCGGCTCTTCCCGGCACCCCTGGTGGCGGTGGGTGCCGAGGTAATAGATGTTGGGGTTAGTGCTGGCCTGCCATACCGGCAAGCACTAAGCCCAGTATTAGTAATCTGGGCCGCTTGTAGATAGCCCTAATTACTAAAACTGTAGTATTGTAAAAAAAAAACACACACACAAGTATAAAACATTTTATTGAAATAAACACTCCCCCAGACCCCTGTTTGACCATTTTATTAAAAAAAAAAAAAAGCTGGTCCGACGTAGTCCACCGAATCCGACATAGTCCTCTGCATTCACGACCCTGAAAAATAGAAAACAAACACACAAACACAGACCACTTACCTCTTCCTGCACTGGGATAATACACACATCGATGTCACTGTACAGGGATAACAAACACAGCAATGTCACTGTACAGACATAATAAACACAGCGATGTCACTGTACAGGGATAATAAACACAGTGATGTCACAGTACTGGGATAATACACACAGTGATGTCACTGTACAGGGATAATACACACAGTGATGTCACTGTACAGGGATAATAAACACAGTGATGTCACTGTACAGGGATAATAAACACAGTGATGTCACAGTGCAGAGATAATAAACACAGTGATGTCACTGTACATGGATAATAAACACAGTGATGTCACTGTACAGGGATAACAAACACAGATATTTCTTTATGGTGGACCCCAAGAATTATTTCCTCTGGTGGGCCCTAGGTACTCCAGTCCGACCCTGTCTGTCTACAATAAGATGACAAGGAACATAGTCGGGGGCAAATAGCCAACATATTCTAAATGGGCATAAATATGGTGATAACCAGGTCCTCATTCTGGTTGTGTTTTTTTAAATTTAATATTTTAATGTAAAAAAACTGTGTTGCCAGGACTCATAGATGAGGCTTGTGAGTCCCACTTCTCCAACCCATTGACAAAGAAAGTTTGTTAGTTCTGGTTCTCATGGCTGCTCATAGCGAAAGCTTGTGTGCCCTGCTTCTCTCCATCAGAAAGAAAACTTGTAAGTCCTGCTTCCCCTGCCCACTTAAAGAAAAAAAACTTGTTGGTACTGCTTCCCCGCACCTACAGAGGAAGCTTGTGAGTCCTGTTTCCCCATCTACTCACAGAGAAAGCTTGTAAGTCCTGATCTGCCTACACTATCATTGAAAAAGCTCAAGAGTCCTGCTTCTCCCACCCATTCACAGAAAAAGCTTGATAGTCCTGCTCCTCCTGCCTACTCATGGAGACAGCTTTCCCTCGCCCTCTCATAGAAAAAGCTTTTGAGTTCTGCTTCTCCCCACCACTCAGAGAGAAAGCTTGTGAGTCCTGCGTTTTTTCCCCCACTCAAAGAGAAAGCTTGTGAGTCCTGCTCCCCCCACCCCATCATTAAAAAAGCATGTGAGTCCTGCTTTTCCCTACTCACTCATAAAGACAGAGAAAGAATAAAGTTATGAGTACTTCTTTCCATAACCACTCCTAGAGAAAGTCTGTGAGTTCTGCTTCTCCCTACCCACTTAAAAAGTAAGCTTGTGAGCTATGTTTTCTCCCACCCTCTCATAGAGAAATTGTTAAGGTAGTGGGTGTGGAAGCACTGTGTCAACCAACAGATGTGACCATGGGTTACTCCAAGGGCATTAGCCTGGGAGTTCCCTGGTTTTCACCTTTTAACCCTACAGGAATCTGGACACTGCTGCAGGGGATCCACCAGGCCCATAGGCGGATTATAATGAGGGCAATCTGGGCAACTGCCCGGGGCCCAGCCTCCTGGGGGGGCACAGGCCGGATTGTCCTCAATATAATCACATTAGGAGTCCTTCCTTTTTTTTTTTATTTTCCCGGGGTGGGGGATGCTGTCGGCAGTGGTGCACCTGAGGGGCGAGGTGAGGCAGCGCCATCTAGGATGAAAGAAGATGCAATGAGCTCATGTTCCTGGCTCCGGTTGCTGGCGCATGCGCACTGATGTGACGTCACATGGGCGGCGCGATGACGTCATCGCGCCGCCTGAGACGTTCCAGTCAGGAGCAGACCCGCCAGAAGTCAGGCTGGGTCTGGTTCTGCATCATGGGACCGCATGTACCGCGCCAGCAGGACAACAAGTGAGTATAAACTGGCAAAGTCATAGCAATCAATGCAGCTGGGAGGGACAGAACCTCTATTTCTAGGGACAGGCCACACTGAAACATCGCTGTAGGACTCGTGAGCCCCAGTAGTGGACTTCTGACAACTGAGCTGACAGTAGAATTAATTGTTTGACCATTGTCAGCTATTTCTGGCTCTGGTTAGTTATCTAAAGGGCTTGGACATCTTAAGTTTAAAATGTTGCATCACGTTTCAGGCTGCCATCTTCATCATAGGCGGATTATAATGAGGGCACTATACATGCTGCCCTAAACCTTATACTAGCCCCTGTCTCCCTATTTCAGACCCCCAATACTGGCCCTACCTTACCCCTAACCCTGGCCTCTACCCTCAATACTGACCCTGCATTGACCCCAACCGTAATACAGGCCCCTGACCCCCTAATACTGGCCCTGCCTGACCCCTAACCCTAGTACTGGCCCCTGACCCCTGACCCCTACTCTGTTACTGACCTCTAACCTTGGACCCCTAACCCTAATACTGAACTCTAATACTGTCCCTAACCCTAATATTGACCACTAACCCTAATGTACTGTACTGACCCTTAATACTTTCTCATTTTCTCATTTACATGACCATATTTGTTTTGCCATCCACAATTGCGGCTCCACAAAACACGGATACTTGCTATGTGCGTTCCACATTTTGTGAAACGCACATGCCCAGCCCTAAGATAAAAATGCCTGTTCTTGTCTGCAATTGCAGTCAAGAATAGCGTATGCTCTATCTTTTTTGCAGGGCTGTGGAGCGGAACTACGGATTTGCAGCCCCATTGAAGTTAATGGAAATATGATCATATGAATGTACCCTAATGTTGCCTCTAACCCCAATACTGGCCCTAAGGGTGCATTCAGATGACCATATTTCTGGGTCTGCATCCGTTCCACAATTTTGCGGAATGAGTGCAGACTAGAGATGAGCGAGCATGCCATTACGTATTTGCGTACGCATTTTAAAATTCGTACGCTATTCATACGCATATTTTAATCTATATGCAAATGCGTACGAATAGCGTACAAATTGAATTTGTACGCTATCCGTACGCTATTCGTACGCATTTGCATATAGATTAAAATATGCGTATGAATAGCGTACGAATTTTAAAATGCATACGCAAATACGCAAAAATGGCATGCTCGCTCATCTCTAGTGCAGACCCATTCAATTCAATGGGGCCGCAAAAGATGCAGACACACACACACCATGTACTGTCCACATCCGTAGTTCCATTCCGTGGCCCCACAAAAAATATAAAGCATATGTCGTATTCTTGTCCGCAAAAATAGGCATTTCTATATAGGGCTAGCACTGTGCATTCTGCAAAATGTGTTTTGCAGATCCACAATTTCGGTCGTCTAAATGTAGCTTACCCCAATACTGACCCCTAACCCCAATACTGGCCCCTAACACCAATACTGGCCCTAATATACTAACACTAATGCTAATCCTATCCCTAAAACTGACTGGAACCTTAACTACAACCCCCAATACCTCACGTACCTCACAGTAACCATAATATATGACCGTCCACATATATCTATACACACTGCATCTTTTATACCTCACACCTGACACATAGTATACATACAGAGTACTGATACGTCAGGTACAAGGTATAATAGATGCAGTGGGTAAACGTATATAGTATATACAGCAGTGTACTGGTATGTGAGGTATAATAGATGTAGTGTGTAGATATATAGTATATACAGCAGTGTACTGATATGTGAGGTAAAAGCTGTCATTTATACCTTATACCTGTCAGTGTGTACAGATATATAGTATATGCAGCAGTGTACTGATATGTGAGGTGTGACGTATAATGTAGTGTGTACAGATATATGGTATATACAGCAGTGTACTCATGTGAGGTACGAGGTATAACACATGCAGTGTGTACAGGTATACAGTATACAAAGCAGTGTACTCATGTGAGATACGAGGTGTAATTTATACATCACACCTCCCGTGTCAGTACACTGCTGTATATACTATATATCTGTACACACTGCATCTATTATACCTCACACATCAGTACACACTACATCTAATACACGCCGTATCTGACATATCAGTACACTGCTGTATATACTATATATCTGTATACACTACGTTATACCTCATACCTCACATATCAGTACACTGCTGTATATACTATATATCTGTATATACCTCATGTATTATAAAAGTATAGTAGATGCAGTGTGTATAGATATATATTATATACAGCAGTGTACTGATATGTGAGGTACAAGGTATAATAGATGCACTGTGTACAGATATATAGTATATGATATATATATATATATATATATATATATATATATATATATATATATATATAGTATATTTATGTAGAGAACTTGGTTCTGGTGATGTATTTATGTAGAGAACGTGGTTCTGGTGATGTATTTATGTAGAGAACTTGGTTCTGGTGCTGTATTTATGTAGAGAACTTGGTTCTGGTGATGTATTTATGTAGAGAACTTGGTTCTGGTGCTGTATTTATGTAGAGAACTTGGTTCTGGTGCTGTATTTATGTAGAGAACTTGATTCTGGTGATGTATTTATGTAGAGAACTTGGTTCTGGTGATGTATTTATGTAGAGAACTTGGTTCTGGTGCAGTATTTTACTTATGGGTTTGGTTTGGTGCTGTGTGTATGTAGAGATCTTGGTTCTTGCTCTGTATTTGTGTGTTAAACAGGCATCTGATGCTATACGTTTAATACTATCCATTCACATTTGCGTTTGGGTCACAGATTCTGTTAAAAAGACCGGACAGAAAAGTTCTGCATGCATCATTTAAGCAGCATATGATTATATGTTTCCAGCAAGGCCTTATGCTGTGTTTTTACCATATTGAGGCAGCATAAGGCCTTGCTGGGTAACCGATTTAACCTATACTGCATCAATAACTAATATAGCCTAAGGGCTATCTTTAGATACAAGCAGCATAGGGTTAAAAAGATTACTCACCAAGGCCTTTTGCTGCCTCAATATGGTAAAAACACAGCATAAGGCCTTGCTGGGTAACCATTTTAACCCTATCCTGCTTGTATGTAAAGATAGCCTTCAGGCTATATTAGTTATTGATGCAGCATAGGGTTAAATAGGTTACCCAGCAAGGCCTTATGCTGTGTTTTTACCATTTTTTTTTAAGGAGGCAAAATGTGTGTGGGGGGGGCAGGGGTGGAGCATGTGGGGGCGGGCAGGGTGGAGCGTGTGGGGGCGGGGTAGGGGTGGAGCGTGTGGGGGGCGGGGCAGGGGCCCATGCATTATAAACTGCCCAGGGCCCATGGGATCCTTAATCCACCCCTGACCAGGCTACTAAGTCCTAGAGCAGTCTCTGTATGACTGACAGCTGGCCCACGGAAGTCAAGAGATACTGGCGCAGGGAACTGAGGGGTCAGGCAAAATCTTTGTCAGGAACAGGCCGAGGTCAGGACAGGCAGAGCATGTGCTGTAATATAAACGGTCAGAGTTCAGAGTCAGCAGCAAAGAATCAATATGGAGGTCAGGTCAGACAGCAGAGGGTCATAATCCATGAAATGGGCAGAAAATCGGTAGACTGGCAGATGCTGCATATAGCACATCATTGCAGGATGCTAGCTAGGAACCTATTGCTCAGGCACCTCCCACAGAGGAAGGGCCCTTAAGTACTACAAGGTAGCCAGTCATAGGCAGGACCAGATTAAGGTGCATGCACACTGGGCCTTTAAGAGGAAGAGAGGCCTTGCCTGAAAACAGGCTGCAGCCTCCGTGGAGGGACAGAGCAATCCTGGTGGTTGTGCCCATCAGGAAGGGGAGAGCAGGAAGCACATCTGTGCCACTCTGCATGTATATAAACAATAAAGCTGTCCTGGCAGCATTTTACCTTTTTGCTACCAGTGGCGTACATGTACAGCGCTGAAGCATTATGCAAACATGGAGGCCGCTCGCATTTCAATAATGCCGCTCAGCAATAATGCCGATCGCGGTAATTAAAGCGTTAAGATGCCGTGTGAGATCACGGCATCTAAAGGGTCAAAAACCCGTGCTTCTGGGCTTCTTACCGGCATCCTCTGAGGCCAATGAGTATGCCGGTAATTGGTTTCAATGCACTCAGCCTCGCTGAAGAAGCTGAGGGCATTGAAGCTGCAATTCTTACTTTGGCCACCAGATGGTAGTCCAACATAAGAAATGAGCAATAGTCAGTAATAAATGCATTTTAAAAATCCATGATTGTTCAAAATTAAAAAAATAAAAAATAGATTCAAAATCATTACAAAGAAGTAAAAAAAAACTGTTGAAAGAAAATAGAAATAATAGGAGATTCTTTGGAAATCAATTTTCAGCTGAGCAACGTCAGTGAAATACGGATGCCACACGGACCGTAAAATACGGAACCACGGATCATCCACGGATCCGTCACGGAAAGAATCACGGAATACACATGTCCGTGATTTTCGTGGACGTGAAATAATACTGAAATGTGGACAAGGCCTTACCAAAAGAAATGTAAGATCAAAAAGTCACAAACACTCCAAAATGGTATCAATACAAACTAGAAATTGTCCCGCAAAAAATGAGCCCCCACACAGCTTAGTAGATATAAGTAAAAAAAAAAAGGTATGGGGGTCAGAATATGGCGATGTAAAAAAAAAAAATATTTTTTCAAAGTTTAAATTTATTTTTACACTATTTAGAAATAAAAAAAACCTATACATATGGGGTATCGTTGTAATCATACTGACCCAGAGAATGAATGGCATGGGACAGTTTTGCCACAAACAGAACGAAGTGGGGACAAAACTAGAGATGAGCGAGCATGCTCGGGAGCAATTTTCGCGTAATAGCGTACGCATCTTCTAATATGTATGCTAATGCGTATGCATCTTATAAATTTGTACGCTAATGCGTACAAATTACAAGGTGCGTACGCATTAGCGTACAGATTAGAAGATGCGTACGCTATTACGCGAAAATTGCTCCCGAGCATGCTCGCTCATCTCTAGACAAAACCCATAAAATGATTGAGGATTTCCTTTTTTTTTTCCAATTCCATCCCATTTTAAATTTATTTACTACTACCCACTACATTGAATGCCATAATTAATGGTGGCATTAGAAAGTACAACTTATCCCGCAAAAAATAAGCCATCATACAGCTATGTGAACGGAAATATAAAAAAGTTATGGCTCAAGGAAGATAGGGAAGAAAAGTAAAAACGGAAAAAACGAAAAACCTCCAATATCCTAAGGGTTAAACTTTCCATGAAAATGCTATAGAAACTATTTTCCCTAAGATCATATGCTGTCATTAGGGAGCTTAGGATACCTGATAGATGTGATTTAGGGTCCTCTTACAGCTGGGCTAATAATGAGCACCAATTATTAGATACAAGTCTATCAGTGCTTTTTTTTAAAGTGCCTTTCAGCAGGAAAGGAGTGAAAGGGAGGCAAACGATCACTATTATGATGGTTCATAGTTCACTTTGCATATTGTTGGCAGCACATTGCATTTACACAGAGCAATGCGATGCCCATATGCGGTATGCAGATTTCAGGCACTCCATTAAAGATACAATCATGAAACAAATGAGTGTTTTGCTCATTTTCTCAAGTGATCAGCGGAAAGGGTTAATTACTGGGAAATTGGGAATAAACATTTGTTCCCAATAATTGACCCGATCCTCAGCTTGTGTAAAAGAGCAGTTAGCTAGTGACCTTACAGTATATTTAGGTTTTTGTGCATAGTATCTACAGATTACTTACACCTAGTGATGTTAACGGATGTGATGTGATGTGAATGTGTGACTCTACATACTGTACTAAGGGTTTGTTCACACGTCAGTTATTTGATCAGTTATTTTCATCAGTTATTGGGAGCCAAAACCAGTTTCGGGTCAAAAACACAGAACAGGTGCAGATCTTTTCATTACACCTGATCTCTGTGCAAGCTCCACTCATGGTTTTGGCTCACAATAACTGATGGAAATAACTGATCAAATAACTGATGTGTGAACAAGCCCTAACATGAGTTTCAATGAAATGTTTCTAATTGGATTCATATGAAGTCTTCTGTTTTATGTCTGGTATTACCGTGTCAAAACACCCATCAGAGACGTCAAGTGCAGTTACCTCATGTTCAAAATGCAGTCACAGATAAGCTGTCAATTAGCATACGTGACTTTTTCCCAGTGTTTATGTTCCACATGCTATTGCGACTGGCAAGTGTATCAACATATGGTCTTGCAGTATGCAGTAAACGACCGCAGTAGATATTATCAGAAGACGTAGATCCTCCAAATGTATCAGCACGGTATCTCGATATTTGCTTGTGACGTAATATATTCTGAGTGACTCATTCATCCGTCACTACATTTATCCAGGTTTTATTTCAATGTACCACACTTGAAAGTGGTATAATATATTGGCCATTGCAGCATAAGATATGTTGCTATTATGTGCTGATATTCATAGACTGTTCCCTACTGGGTTTACCTTGCTGGTGGGCAGTGGATGTACAGTATTCACTGGTACCCTAAGGCCGCTTTCAGATGAGCGTATTGAAATCCGTCAGTATTCTGGCTCAGGATCCTGATGATATACCATCAGTATTGTCATCAGGATTGCTTCAGGATTTTATCAGAATTTACATGCGTATTTCTTCCTTCCTTCATTATTTATGCACTGCACAGACTGTAATGTGCAGATTTGGAAACAAATTCTCACAAAACTCGGACATGCTGCAGATTTTAAATCCGAGTCCACTCAGCTTTATAGTAGCCACACCTCCAGTACAAACTTACAATGGTCATGCACTCCTTACTAGCCTGTCTGCCCCATAGGCTGACTGATTGGACTCGGCATGCATGTTGGTACCTGCATCCCTGAATTAGTGGAGGCCTTTGAAGCACCAGAAATGGCAAAAGGCAGGGTGGATCCAGCATGCATGTGGAACCAACACCTCCTGATTATATGGAAGCCAAGGTTAGCACATAACAGGTAGGAAATAGTGTTAGGTTCCCGTCCTACAGAGATCACCTTGACGTTTTGGTGGACGGGCTCAGATAATTTTATACAAAATATATTTGCCAAGAATCTCTAATTTACTAAACAAGCATAGCATTAGCTTCAGAATACCTCATATCACTATGGCATTTGGTGCTTTATCTGGTTGGCAGCGTGCCGTTGCATTGTATGTATTTTCCTTTCCTTGTGCATTTAGCCATAGCAACATGCACCTGCGCACTGGGATGTGCTGACTGAAATCCCCCTTTTGTTCTTTGTAAGTTTGTACTGGAGGTGTGGCTACTCCATTTGGTCATGCACTCCTGACTAGTCTGTCTGCCCCATAGGCTGATTTTAATTAGTGTAACTATAAAGCTGAGTGGACTCGGCATGCATGTTGGTACCTGCATCCCTGAATTAGTGGAGGCCTTTGAAGCACCAGAAATGGCAAAAGGCAGAGTGGATCCAGCATGCATGTGGAACCAACACCCCCTGATTATATGGAAGCCAAGGTTGGCACATAACAGGTAGGAAATAGTGTTAGGTTCCCGTCCTACAGAGATCACCTTGACGTTTTGGTGGACGGGCTCAGAAAATTTTGTACAAAATATATTTGCCAAGAATCTCTAATTTACTAAACAAGCATAGCATTAGGTTCAGAATACCTCATATCACTATGGCATTTTGTGCTTTATCTGGTTGGCAGTGTGCCGTTGCATTGTATGTATTTTCCTTTCATTATGTAAAGTTTACCCCAACTAACATACTGGAACTTAGTAAATGAAGTATAAAAAAAACAAAAAGGCATAAAAAGTGTTTGGACAAAATATAACAACTCAAGTAGAGATGAGCGAATCATTGAAAAAATTATTCGCCGAACATTCGCCGAACTTTTCCTACAATTCGTGTATTCGACGAATAGATTCGTTGTATTTGCGTACAAAATATACATTATTATGTGCTATTAGCGAACATTCGCTCACTAATAACGATCGTTCATTTACAAAATGTACGCAACTTCTTAGAAGACGTACGCATGAGCGTACAAATAGCTTACGAGTCTCAGCGTACTATTGTCTAAGCGATTACGTAATACGCAGGCACGTACGAGGAGAGGCCGCGGCGTTCACTCCTCAGAGGCAGAGCGAATATTCGAGACACATATATGGTAAATAGTGCAAATACATTATTATAAGTATAATATAAACATTTTAAATATCACCTACCTAGTATGCTCACGGACATGTTTAAGTCTGCCCCACATGGTCATTTGTCCCACATGAAGGATCGGTGGTATCGGTGTCGGCAAATCAGGAATCAGGGGTTCCGGCTGATCCTGACCTTGGGTTTTCTCTTCAAATCTCAAGGTCACAAGCCTCTTCTGCGGCCTGGGCCTCCTCACTCCAGTCTTCCGGGGGCGCTGCAGGAGTAGGTGGTCGCTTTAAGACTTTCACCCCAGTACCAAAGGGGCCTTGGAGGCTCTTCTTGGGGGTATACTCCACGTAATCCCCTGCGTGGAGATTGTGGCGTACGGGCGGAAGATACAGTCGCTTAACCGAACGGCGGTTAACATATAATTCCTCCGCCATCTCCTCATCGCCGATGAAACCGATTCCCCGCTCCACGTTGAACCAAATAACGATTCCCCTTCGGAGCCCCAGCTTAGGGTCACCAGACCGTGGGTGCTCCAAAACTTGCACCACCCACTCCTCCACCAGCTTTTTATATTCCCAGAGGGTCTGTGCGTTCCGGGTGACAGCCTCAGGGACCATCAAATCCTGGCGTAAGAAGTAGTCCTTGCACGGCGGAGCAGGAACTCCTTCGGCCTCCGCCTTGTCAGCCAGTGGAGTCACCACCTCAGCAGGCACCTCATCCGACTTCCTGTTGAGCTGTGAGAGATAGATCTCCTCCGGTTCCTTCTCCTCATAGGGGTCGTCTGCCCACAACATGCTTCCCCAGTCAGGACTTTGCTGTCTCGCCGCCATCTTACTCTGCTGACTTGCCACGTCTTCCTTGCACGCAGGAGAAGTGGGCGGAACTACCAGGGAGGAGTCTGCATCGCTGATCAGAATTCGTACGTAACAGCGTGTAGAGTAACTACCAGGGAGGAGTCTGCGCAACAGCGTATAGAGTAACTAAATTATATGTAGAATAGCGTATAATTTAGCGGACAAACTACGTAGCGATGCGTACAAAAGCAAAGCGAATCACCTAATATTCGGATTCGCTTCGCAGCTGAAAAATCCCAAGATTCGATACGAATCAACGAATCGACGAATTGCTTCGCTCATCTCTAAACTCAAGTAAAAAAAACAACAATGGCCTTTTTTCACTTACACCTACTTACACTTTGATGGCTTTTATTTATGGAAAATAAACAATTAGTAATTATCCTAATGATCAGTACAATAAAATAGTTGATTATTTATCATTTATGGAGAACATTTCAAAGAAAAAATGTCCATTTGTTGTTCTGTTTTCATTCCACCTCTGTAAAAAAAAAAAAAAAAAAAAAAAAAAAGCAATCAGGCAGGATGATAGATTTGATGTGTGGCTGAACACTTTGACTAACTTTATACCAACTATTGGTTGGCTTACATTACAACAGAATTTTATGACACAATTATGGCAGTTTTTGCACCTTAGACCATCCCCCTTTTCCTAAGCCACTTCCATTTTGCATTAAGCCAAACTCATACCTCCTAACTTTTGAAAACAAGGAAGAGGGACACTATGTGCGGTGCGTGAAGCGCCAATTTTTTTACACACTAGGCCACACATCTAAATCTGCCCAAAACATAAGTAAACACCTAATCCCACCCAGTCTACTAAATGCCCCCATATAGTAATTATCCCCCCTTTATGTCACCACACAGTAGTTATGCAAGCATTGTGCCTCCTTTACAGTAGTTATGCCCAGATATGTACCCCCCTCACAGTAGCGATGCTCAGATATGTGTCCCTCACAGTAGCGATGCTCAGATATGTGCCCCTCACAGTAGTTATGTCCAGATATGTGCTCCCTTACAGTAGTTATGACCAGATATGTGCCCCCTCACAGTAGTTATGCCCAGATATGTCCGCCTCACAGTAGTTATGCCTACATATGTGCCCCCCTAACAGTAGTGATGCCCAGATATGTACTTCCTCTCAGTAATTATGCCCAGATATGTGCCCCTCACAGTAGTGATGCTCAGATATGTGCCCCTCACAGTAGTTATGTCCAGTTATGTGCCCCCTCACAGTAGTTATGCCCAGTTATGTGCCCCCTCACAGTAGTTATGACCAGTTATGTGCCCATTCACAGTTGTTATGCCCAGTTATGTGCCCTCTCACAGTAGTTACACCCAGTTATGTGCCCCCTCACAGTAGTTATGCCCAGATATGTGCCCCCTTACAGTAATATGCCCAGCTGTGCCACTCACTGTAATATGCCTAGTAAAGTGCCCCCTTCACAGGCAGTTAAAAAAAAAACAACAAACTCCACAGACTCATCTCGTTACCCAGCAGCAGCAACACAAACAGCAGGATACCCGGGGCTCCTGCCCCCTGCCCAGACCTGCAATGTGGAGCGCAGACAAGGGGAGGAATGATGGAGCAGAGAGCTGACGGACGGCTCTTGCTTCATCATTACTGGCAGTTGTCTCTGCTTTCAATGGAAACAGGGACAGCTGCCAGAAAGCGGGACAGTCACTGAAATCCGGGACTGTCCCGCCGGATCCAGGACGGTTGGGAAGTATGCAAACTGTGTTTATCATGGTTGGCTGAGAATAGTGTTCAAAGAAATATAACTGGGGAATATGTCATTCATGTATATTACTTTTACTATTACACACTCTTACTGTTTAAAGCTAAGTTTTTATTATAGTTTGATGAGATGTGCAGTGCATGTAGTTACATTTGTACATTGCACACATGCTTGGTGGGAAGTATGAAGTGATGTTTTACACTAGTATCTGTACTGTTTGCTGCCTACTGTGCTGTCAATGTGTCTTTCTGCATCGCGCAGTGCATCAGAACACCAGGCAGAATAAATAGAACTGCATGAATCACTGTCCGACACTGCAATGTGGTTGTCACGCTTACGTTCCAGGGACTGTAGTAAATTAAAGCGGTCTTCCAATAAAAAATAATAAAACAATATGTTTTATTTTTACATATTTGGTATTATGGTGGTAATATGTTTTAGTATACTCTTATTATACTATTATTATTAGAGATGAGCGAACGTGCTCTTATTATACTATTATTATTAGAGATGAGCGAACGTGCTCGTAACGAGCACTGTACCGCTCGGCTCCCCTGCGCTCGCATGGGCGCAGGCAGCCGCTTCCGTCCTCCTGAGGAGGACGGAAGCGGCTGCCTGCGCCCATGCGAGCGCAGGGGAGCCGAGCGGTACAGTGCTCGTTACGAGCACGTTCGCTCATCTCTAATTATTATACTATTGCCAATTTTTATGATATTATTAGTATTTCACTATATGCGACACTATTACTATTACCATACTATTATTACCAATAAAAAAGTCCCTGTCTCTAAAGCTATTGATCCAAGAAGAAGCTAGACATATTCAGCCAATTCATGCAACAAAGGTAAGACTATGACTATGTTATTATATTAGTCTAAGCAGAGGCGTAGCCAAACACTCCACCATCCATTTATATCTCTACGTATATATCATTACCTGTGCCTCATCACACCTCTCACAGCAAAGGCCTGGATGAGATACAAGTCACGTTATATACAGATCAGATGTAAACGGATGCTGTGTTCTAACTTCTGCTGATCTTCATTTTTGATGCATGGGGTGTTCTGCAGTCTGCTGCTACCAGTCCATGGTGCATCACACTCCAGATCAGCAAATTCATACAGAGCCCAGATCAGCCCCCAAATTCATACAGACCCCAGATCAGCCCTCAAATACAAACATACCCCAGATTAGCCCTAAATTCATACAGACTTCTGATCAGCCCGTAAATTCATACAGACCCCTGATCAGCCTCCAAATTTATAGACACCCCAAATTCATACAAACCCTAGCCAGGCCCAGATCATGCCCCAAATTCAACAGACCTCTGGCTGCCTATAAACCCCACCTTACCCCTTCTTCCCCTAAATGCAGACCTCAGACCAGGAAAAAAATACTCACCTGTCTCCCCCTTACCAGGTACCACAGCCACCAATCTGGCTCTTCCTGCAGCACAACACTGTGTTCTGGTGCCAGCGCAGCACTATGTCCTGACATCGCACACAACGTCAAGTAATAGTGTGTCTATGTGCTCTATGTACTGATGCTGTATGCTGTCAGGACCTAGGCAGCACCAGCACCTGCAGACGAAGATCAGGGAGCAGTGAGTAAAGTGCATACTCGCCGTTCCCTGGGCCTCCTTTCCTCTAATTCTGTAATGAGCACTTCCACAATGGAAGCACTCATTTGTTAAGGGCCCACTCTGTGTCCCCGTACACAGTCAGCATCTGTGCCTTTTAAGGAGGCCACTTTTGTAACTCCAAAAAGGAGGACATCATACTCGGGACAGTGGGTGACGATACAACACACAGAATGGAAACCATAATCTATAACAAAAAAACAATGCTTTACTCACCAAACTTGAAGCCTACATGTGATATTTAATGCCTTTCCTCACTGCCTCCAAGAGTTTGTATTGGACATTACAGGGAAGAGGTATATGGGAGGAGAACTGCAACTCTCAGGATCTGCAAAGAGGGTTCTCTATTTGCTGCTATTTTATACCATCCATGTGGATTATACGTTACCTGTTTGGATTACAAAATTACCTCATGTGGATTACAATTGAATTTTGGACTGTGTTCCAGTGTTTTATTATCAAGCAGCCATAAGGAGAGACTCAAATGTATATCTGAGCCTTTTATCCTTGTGCGTATGACACAATCGCGAGTCAATAGTACGCTAAGGATTCACACTTTTGTACGCTAATGCTTATGTATTGCGTACTTTTAACAACGCTGACTGTATATTCGTAATTTGTGTAGGAATGTTTGCAAAACAACGATTTTTTTTACGTAAATTCGACCAAATAAATTCGTATTGAGACCGAATCTTGTCAAAAATTTTCAATGATTCGCTCATCTCTACTCCCAACATGTCAGGATGTTATGCGATATCAGAGGACATTACAGGGAAGAGGTACAAGAGGAGAGAGGTACAACTCCCAGCATTTACCTGGCTCACACTGAATCCATGCTTCTCCATTGTCTTTTCCAGCACACAAAGCCCCACCCCTTCTCCCCTCCACTGCTGAGCTTTACACCCGCCTGCACTGATCACATGATGGTGACATCATAACAGGTCCTTTTCCTTTTGCATTGTATACAGTCCTTGCTGGCTGTGCACCCCTAGGCTTCATTAACAGCAGGATATGCTTGCAGTGTGCGCTTAGACAGTACAATGCTGCTGTGTCAGCCACAGAAAAGGAGGACTCACAGGCATCCGTCTAGGCCTTGCTGAGAAGTTCTGCGCTTGGTTGGCCCCCTTTACTCAGTGGGCTGGAGCAACGTCCCCTCCCCAGCCCCCCCACTAGCTACGCCTCTGAATCTAAGTATTAATCTTTAATTAGTATACATTTTTATACTTAACTGTTGTTGCTTTTGATGGTACATTGGCACATTGGTCTGAGGAAGATGGTCCAGATGATGATCCTTTTTCCTCTGAGTTTGCTGTGCATGTAATGGAGGAAGGAATGCTGCTGTATCTTATGTATCTTCCTGCCTGATATTGAACTGTTTGCACCATCAAGCTGATTTCATCCACGGTTTCTTTGACTTCTTCTGTGCTTTTTTCTCCTATTGATTCTCTTCATCCAGTTATGCACCTTCCTCATCCACTCTCTCTTGTCCTTCCTCTTTATCTTCATCCTCCTCAGTGTCTTCATCAACACTCTCTTCTCCTTCCTCTTCATTGTCTTACATCAGTATTTTCATCCACACTCTTTTTTTTCCTCCTCATTGTCAGTCCTTTCCCGAATAGTCTCCTGGTCTTCCTCCTCGTGTTCTTCCTGCTTTTCTTCCCCTTTATTCCTCTGTCTATTCTAACTTCTTGATCTCCTCATTTAGCTCTTCACACAGCTGGCTTGCCATCATACAGTATGTGTAGGTTTGGGTTCCTCTTCTTCCCATGGCCAAGTAAGGTATTTCCTGTAAGCTTTATGGTTGGTCTGCATGATGGGCTAAGAATCAAAATTATTTAGTCAATTGTCTATCAAGACAAAACCTTTTTTATCAATAAAAAAATGAGTAATATGAAACGTTTCATTTATCCTGCTGCTGGGTCTCCAATACATCACAAACAGATCCCAGTATAATACTGCACATTCAAGTACAGCAACTCCTGTATTTTTACAATTTCTGTAATCACCATCCAGAGGCGGATTAGGAACTAAAAGTGGCCTTGGAAAAAAAATGTAAAAGTAGCCCATGTTGTAAGTAGGTCCAAACTTACAGAAGGTGGGGCAACATAATAATGCAGGGCAAACATATGTAGGCAGGGCCAGCAATACCATAGTGCAGAGCAATATACTGCCCCAGTTGAACCAAATAACACAGTGCAGCACAAAATACTGCAACCTGCTGAACAGAATAAAACTGTATTGTTAACTCAGACAACCCTGTAAGTCCCCTTTACACAATCCGACTCATATCATGAAAAAGCCTTTCATTCCCAATAACTGCCTGCTTGTGAGAGCATTTATATGCAGCAATCACCTCAGTCAGGGGCAGATTAGCCATAGACCCTACATGGAAATTTTCCATTGGGTCGATGCCCAGGGGATCGCCTGAGCCCTGCTCATGGCCACCAGCCAGGTACATAATGATCTGATCCTCTCAACATTAAATCATTAATGCTTGAAGCATCAGGTACTTATGCACTTGGCCAGCGGCCGCAGGTGTTCTCCTGAATTAAACTATATTGCTGTCCTCGGGATAGTGATACCGCTAAATACTGTGGTGGGGAGGCAGTATTTTGTGTGGCAATTTGGTATTTGGTTCTTTTGGGACTGTATTTTGTGCTACATTAAGGTGTTGCTGGTCCTCACTATATTTGTTGTCCCTGCCTTCTGTCAATTTGAACCTACTTACAACATGGGGCCATTTTTAGTTTTTTTTCCAGGGCCTCTTTAAGTTCCCAGTTCGCCCCTGACCTCAGTATAGGATACAGGAACCATGAGGACCATGGGTGTGCAGAGGGTCAACCTTTGGTGCACTTAACTGCTCATTTCACATATGGATTAAAAGTAATTTTTCTCCAGAATGAAGCAATGTATCGCTAAATGAAAAGTATCTTTTAGATGAGCTAGCCCTATAAGGCATTGTGCCTGGTTTATCTGTAGGATGGGCAGACATTTATTACATCCTTGTACAGGAAGGGTGTAATAGGTGCTACAACATGGCAGGCCTTCAGAAGTCACCTGGCTGCCATGACAGCTTCCTGGCACCCTGTGATTGCATTCATGGGGTGCCATTCAAAGGACAGGGAGAGGAGGGAGCTTTAGACCATGGCATATGCAAGGATTGCATTTCATAATACTTATTTTTTTGCAACTGCTACCGATGCACCTCCCTATATCTACACCATGGGATGAGACCTCATTGAATCACAGCAGAGGGAGCAATTCTGCATAACTTGGAATTTATAGGAGTATGGACATGAGTGATCACTCATAGACTACTTACAAATAACTTGTACAAGATGCACAACTTGTGGTTTGGGGGTAGGTCACATGCCTTTTTTGTGGTTGTCATCTGGACACATAAATGCTTGTCTGTGTTTGGCTACTCACATCTAATTTCCACATCAGAGTGAAGAGGGATGACACATGCAGTGACGTACAGGGGAGGTAAGGATGGAAGTGGTGGTTCTTGCCCTGAGAAGAGTAGTAGTACTCACTAGAGATGAGCGAGTAGTGTTCGATCGAGCCGGTATTCGATCGAATACTACGCTATTCGGCATACTCGATTTCAATCGAGTATAACGGCGATGGCGCACTTAGAATTCGTTTCCCCTCCCACCTTCCCTGGCGCTCTTTTTCCACCAATCAACATGCAGGGGGGGTATGACAGGCCCGCAGAGCACGCTGGCAGCGCGAAAACAGCATCTACATGGATTGGCTGGAAAAACCATGTGACCTCGAATATTAAAAACTCAGCTCTTCCTGCTCGTTCGCATATGCTGCGTGAACTTAGTCAGGGACAGAGGCTGGAGAAGGGACAGATAGGTTTTAGCTGTTGGACAGGCAGGAGCGTGATTAAAAGCCCTTATCAGGGCTACTATAGTGCAGTACAGTGATAGCTTTACTACAATATACAGTCTGCAGAGAACGGCTGCTGTATTCAGGGATAGCTGCTGAAGTAGGGACAGAGAGAGGCATTAGTGGTGTATTAGGTGCTCTGCTACATACCAAACTATATTTGGCACTACTGTTCTGCGTTTTTTTTGGCTGCAAAACCCTGTAATATACCTAGTGTGTATATGCACCATCTGATCTTCTGGCAGTATACGGCTGTGTACATTTTTTTTTTTTAAATACAGTTTCTTTGGCTCTAGTGTTCTGGGTTCTGTGTGCCTGCAATACCCTTTTTGTATACCAGGTGTAAATACCCACCGTCTGACCTGTTAGTACACGGCTGTGTACCTAGAAATATAAAAAAAAAAAAAAAGCCTTTTCATTGGCACCTGTACTTTGCGTTCTCTTGCAAAATAATTGTATATACGTAGTCTTCATACACACCGTCTGATCTGTTTGTACACGGCTGTGTACCTAGAAATATATTTAAAAAAAAGCCTTTTCATTGGCACCTGTACTTTGCGTTCTCTTGCAAAATAATTGTATATACGTAGTGTTCATACACACCGTCTGATCTATTTGTACACGGCTGTGTACCTAGAAATATAAAAAAAAAAAAGCCTTTTCATTGGCACCTGTACTTTGCGTTCTCTTGCAAAATAATTGTATATACGTAGTGTTCATACACACCGTCTGATCTGTTTGTACACGGCTGTGTACCTAGAAATATATTAAAAAAAAAGCCTTTTCATTGGCACCTGTACTTTGCGTTCTCTTGCAAAATAATTGTATATACGTAGTGTTCATACACACCGTCTGATCTGTTTGTACACGGCTGTGTACCTAGAAATATATTAAAAAAAAAGCCTTTTCATTGGCACCTGTACTTTGCGTTCTCTTGCAAAATAATTGTATATACGTAGTGTTCATACACACCGTCTGATCTGTTTGTACACGGCTGTGTACCTAGAAATATAAAAAAAAAAAAGCCTTTTCATTGGCACCTGTACTTTGCGTTCTCTTGCAAAATAATTGTATATACGTAGTGTTCATACACACCGTCTGATCTGTTTGTACACGGCTGTGTACCTAGAAATATATTTTAAAAAAAAAGCCTTTTCATTGGCACCTGTACTTTGCGTTCTCTTGCAAAATAATTGTATATACATAGTGTTCATACACACCGTCTGATCTGTTTGTACACGGCTGTGTACCTAGAAATATAAAAAAAAAAAAGCCTTTTCATTGGCACCTGTACTTTGCGTTCTCTTGCAAAATAATTGTATATACGTAGTGTTCATACACACCGTCTGATCTGTTTGTACACGGCTGTGTACCTAGAATATATTTAAAAAAAAAGCCTTTTCATTGGCACCTGTACTTTGCGTTCTCTTGCAAAATAATTGTAATATACGTAGTGTTCATACACACCGTCTGATCTGTTTGTACACGGCTGTGTACCTAGAAATATAAAAAAAAAAAGCCTTTTCATTGGCACCTGTACTTTGCGTTCTCTTGCAAAATAATTGTATATACGTAGTGTTCATACACACCGTCTGATCTGTTTGTACACGGCTGTGTACCTAGAAATATATTTTAAAAAAAAGCCTTTTCATTGGCACCTGTACTTTGCGTTCTCTTGCAAAATAATTGTATATACGTAGTGTTCATACACACCGTCTGATCTGTTTGTACACGGCTGTGTACCTAGAAATATAAAAAAAAAAAAGCCTTTTCATTGGCACCTGTACTTTGCGTTCTCTTGCAAAATAATTGTATATACGTAGTGTTCATACACACCGTCTGATCTGTTTGTACACGGCTGTGTACCTAGAAATATATTAAAAAAAAGCCTTTTCATTGGCACCTGTACTTTGCGTTCTCTTGCAAAATAATTGTATATACGTAGTGTTCATACACACCGTCTGATCTGTTTGTACACGGCTGTGTACCTAGAAATATAAAAAAAAAAAGCCTTTTCATTGGCACCTGTACTTTGCGTTCTCTTGCAAAATAATTGTATATACGTAGTGTTCATACACACCGTCTGATCTGTTTGTACACGGCTGTGTACCTAGAAATATATTAAAAAAAAAGCCTTTTCATTGGCACCTGTACTTTGCGTTCTCTTGCAAAATAATTGTATATACGTAGTGTTCATACACACCGTCTGATCTGTTTGTACACGGCTGTGTACCTAGAAATATATTTAAAAAAAAAGCCTTTTCATTGGCACCTGTACTTTGCGTTCTCTTGCAAAATAATTGTATATACGTAGTGTTCATACACACCGTCTGATCTGTTTGTACACGGCTGTGTACCTAGAAATATATTTAAAAAAAAAGCCTTTTCATTGGCACCTGTACTTTGCGTTCTCTTGCAAAATAATTGTATATACGTAGTGTTCATACACACCGTCTGATCTGTTTGTACACGGCTGTGTACCTAGAAATATAAAAAAAAAAAAGCCTTTTCATTGGCACCTGTACTTTGCGTTCTCTTGCAAAATAATTGTATATACGTAGTGTTCATACACACCGTCTGATCTGTTTGTACACGGCTGTGTACCTAGAAATATATTTAAAAAAAAAGCCTTTTCATTGGCACCTGTACTTTGCGTTCTCTTGCAAAATAATTGTATATACGTAGTGTTCATACACACCGTCTGATCTGTTTGTACACGGCTGTGTACCTAGAAATATATTTAAAAAAAAGCCTTTTCATTGGCACCTGTACTTTGCGTTCTCTTGCAAAATAATTGTATATACGTAGTGTTCATACACACCGTCTGATCTGTTTGTACACGGCTGTGTACCTAGAAATATATTAAAAAAAAGCCTTTTCATTGGCACCTGTACTTTGCGTTCTCTTGCAAAATAATTGTATATACGTAGTGTTCATACACACCGTCTGATCTGTTTGTACACGGCTGTGTACCTAGAAATATAAAAAAAAAAAAGCCTTTTCATTGGCACCTGTACTTTGCGTTCTCTTGCAAAATAATTGTATATACGTAGTGTTCATACACACCGTCTGATCTGTTTGTACACGGCTGTGTACCTAGAAATATTTTAAAAAAAAAGCCTTTTCATTGGCACCTGTACTTTGCGTTCTCTTGCAAAATAATTGTATATACGTAGTGTTCATACACACCGTCTGATCTGTTTGTACACGGCTGTGTACCTAGAAATATATTTAAAAAAAAAAGCCTTTTCATTGGCACCTGTACTTTGCGTTCTCTTGCAAAATAATTGTATATACATAGTGTTCATACACACCGTCTGATCTGTTTGTACACGGCTGTGTACCTAGAAATATATTTAAAAAAAAAGCCTTTTCATTGGCACCTGTACTTTGCGTTCTCTTGCAAAATAATTGTATATACGTAGTGTTCATACACACCGTCTGATCTGTTTGTACACGGCTGTGTACCTAGAAATATATTTTAAAAAAAGCCTTTTCATTGGCACCTGTACTTTGCGTTCTCTTGCAAAATAATTGTATATACGTAGTGTTCATACACACCGTCTGATCTGTTTGTACACGGCTGTGTACCTAGAAATATAAAAAAAAAAAAAGCCTTTTCATTGGCACCTGTACTTTGCGTTCTCTTGCAAAATAATTGTATATACGTAGTGTTCATACACACCGTCTGATCTGTTTGTACTCGGCTGTGTACCTAGAAATATATTTAAAAAAAAGCCTTTTCATTGGCACCTGTATTTGCGTTCTCTTGCAAAATAATTGTATATACGTAGTGTTCATACACACCGTCTGATCTGTTTGTACACGGCTGTGTACCTAGAAAAAAATAAAAAAAAAGCCTTTTCATTGGCACCTGTACTTTGCGTTCTCTTGCAAAATAATTGTATATACGTAGTGTTCATACACACCGTCTGATCTGTTTGTACACGGCTGTGTACCTAGAAATATATTTTAAAAAAAAGCCTTTTCATTGGCACCTGTACTTTGCGTTCTCTTGCAAAATAATTGTATATACGTAGTGTTCATACACACCGTCTGATCTGTTTGTACACGGCTGTGTACCTAGAAATATAAAAAAAAAACAGCCTTTTCATTGGCACCTGTACTTTGCGTTCTCTTGCAAAATAATTGTATATACGTAGTGTTCATACACACCGTCTGATCTGTTTGTACACGGCTGTGTACCTAGAAATATATTTAAAAAAAAAGCCTTTTCATTGGCACCTGTACTTTGCGTTCTCTTGCAAAATAATTGTATATACGTAGTGTTCATACACACCGTCTGATCTGTTTGTACACGGCTGTGTACCTAGAAATATATTTAAAAAAAAAGCCTTTTCATTGGAACCTGTACTTTGCGTTCTCTTGCAAAATAATTGTATATACGTAGTGTTCATACACACCGTCTGATCTGTTTGTACACGGCTGTGTACCTAGAAATATATAAAAAAAAAAGCCTTTTCATTGGCACCTGTACTTTGCGTTCTCTTGCAAAATAATTGTATATACGTAGTGTTCATACACACCGTCTGATCTGTTTGTACACGGCTGTGTACCTAGAAATATAAAAAAAAAAAGCCTTTTCATTGGCACCTGTACTTTGCGTTCTCTTGCAAAATAATTGTATATACGTAGTGTTCATACACACCGTCTGATCTGTTTGTACACGGCTGTGTACCTAGAAATATATTTAAAAAAAAAGCCTTTTCATTGGCACCTGTACTTTGCGTTCTCTTGCAAAATAATTGTATATACGTAGTGTTCATACACACCGTCTGATCTGTTTGTACACGGCTGTGTACCTAGAAATATATAAAAAAAAAAGCCTTTTCATTGGCACCTGTACTTTGCGTTCTCTTGCAAAATAATTGTATATACGTAGTGTTCATACACACCGTCTGATCTGTTTGTACACGGCTGTGTACCTAGAAATATATTTAAAAAAAAGCCTTTTCATTGGCACCTGTACTTTGCGTTCTCTTGCAAAATAATTGTATATACGTAGTGTTCATACACACCGTCTGATCTGTTTGTACACGGCTGTGTACCTAGAAATATTAAAAAAAAAGCCTTTTCATTGGCACCTGTACTTTGCGTTCTCTTGCAAAATAATTGTATATACGTAGTGTTCATACACACCGTCTGATCTGTTTGTACACGGCTGTGTACCTAGAAATATATTTTAAAAAAAAAGCCTTTTCATTGGCACCTGTACTTTGCGTTCTCTTGCAAAATAATTGTATATACGTAGTGTTCATACACACCGTCTGATCTGTTTGTACACGGCTGTGTACCTAGAAATATAAAAAAAAAAAAGCCTTTTCATTAGCACCTGTACTTTGCGTTCTCTTGCAAAATAATTGTATATACGTAGTGTTCATACACACCGTCTGATCTGTTTGTACACGGCTGTGTACCTAGAAATATATTTAAAAAAAAAGCCTTTTCATTGGCACCTGTACTTTGCGTTCTCTTGCAAAATAATTGTATATACGTAGTGTTCATACACACCGTCTGATCTGTTTGTACACGGCTGTGTACCTAGAAATATATTAAAAAAAAGCCTTTTCATTGGCACCTGTACTTTGCGTTCTCTTGCAAAATAATTGTATATACGTAGTGTTCATACACACCGTCTGATCTGTTTGTACACGGCTGTGTACCTAGAAATATATTAAAAAAAAAAGCCTTTTCATTGGCACCTGTACTTTGCGTTCTCTTGCAAAATAATTGTATATACGTAGTGTTCATACACACCGTCTGATCTGTTTGTACACGGCTGTGTACCTAGAAATATATTTAAAAAAAAAGCCTTTTCATTGGCACCTGTACTTTGCGTTCTCTTGCAAAATAATTGTATATACATAGTGTTCATACACACCGTCTGATCTGTTTGTACACGGCTGTGTACCTAGAAATATATTTTAAAAAAAAAGCCTTTTCATTGGCACCTGTACTTTGCGTTCTCTTGCAAAATAATTGTATATACGTAGTGTTCATACACACCGTCTGATCTGTTTGTACACGGCTGTGTACCTAGAAATATATTTAAAAAAAAAGCCTTTTCATTGGCACCTGTACTTTGCGTTCTCTTGCAAAATAATTGTATATACGTAGTGTTCATACACACCGTCTGATCTGTTTGTACACGGCTGTGTACTAGAAATATAAAAAAAAAAAGCCTTTTCATTGGCACCTGTACTTTGCGTTCTCTTGCAAAATAATTGTATATACGTAGTGTTCATACACACCGTCTGATCTGTTTGTACACGGCTGTGTACCTAGAAATATATTTTAAAAAAAAGCCTTTTCATTGGCACCTGTACTTTGCGTTCTCTTGCAAAATAATTGTATATATGTAGTGTTCATACACACCGTCTGATCTGTTTGTACACGGCTGTGTACCTAGAAATATAAAAAAAAAAAAAGCCTTTTCATTGGCACCTGTACTTTGCGTTCTCTTGCAAAATAATTGTATATACGTAGTGTTCATACACACCGTCTGATCTGTTTGTACACGGCTGTGTACCTAGAAATATTTTAAAAAAAAGCCTTTTCATTGGCACCTGTACTTTGCGTTCTCTTGCAAAATAATTGTATATAAGTAGTGTTCATACACACCGTCTGATCTGTTTGTACACGGCTGTGTACCTAGAAATATAAAAAAAAAAAGCCTTTTCATTGGCACCTGTACTTTGCGTTCTCTTGCAAAATAATTGTATATACGTAGTGTTCATACACACCGTCTGATCTGTTTGTACACGGCTGTGTACCTAGAAATATATTTAAAAAAAAAGCCTTTTCATTGGCACCTGTACTTTGCGTTCTCTTGCAAAATAATTGTATATACATAGTGTTCATACACACCATCTGATCTGTTTGTACACGGCTGTGTACCTAGAAATATATTTTAAAAAAAAAGCCTTTTCATTGGCACCTGTACTTTGCGTTCTCTTGCAAAATAATTGTATATACGTAGTGTTCATACACACCGTCTGATCTGTTTGTACACGGCTGTGTACCTAGAAATATATTTAAAAAAAAAGCCTTTTCATTGGCACCTGTACTTTGCGTTCTCTTGCAAAATAATTGTATATACGTAGTGTTCATACACACCGTCTGATCTATTTGTACACGGCTGTGTACCTAGAAATATAAAAAAAAAAAAGCCTTTTCATTGGCACCTGTACTTTGCGTTCTCTTGCAAATAATTGTATATACGTAGTGTTCATACACACCGTCTGATCTGTTTGTACACGGCTGTGTACCTAGAAATATATTTAAAAAAAAAGCCTTTTCATTGGCACCTGTATTTTGCGTTCTCTTGCAAAATAATTGTATATACGTAGTGTTCATACACACCGTCTGATCTGTTTGTACACGGCTGTGTACCTAGAAATATATTAAAAAAAAAGCCTTTTCATTGGCACCTGTACTTTGCGTTCTCTTGCAAAATAATTGTATATACGTAGTGTTCATACACACCGTCTGATCTGTTTGTACACGGCTGTGTACCTAGAAATATATTTAAAAAAAAGCCTTTTCATTGGCACCTGTACTTTGCGTTCTCTTGCAAAATAATTGTATATACGTAGTGTTCATACACACCGTCTTGATCTGTTTGTACACGGCTGTGTACCTAGAAATATAAAAAAAAAAGCCTTTTCATTGGCACCTGTTACTTTGCGTTCTCTTGCAAAATAATTGTATATACGTAGTGTTCATACACACCGGTCTGATCTGTTTGTACACGGCTGTGTACCTAGAAATATATTTAAAAAAGCCTTTTCATTGGCACCTGTACTTTGCGTTCTCTTGCAAAATAATTGTATATACGTAGTGTTCATACACACCGTCTGATCTGTTTGTACACGGCTGTGTACCTA